>CM057158.1:28248307-28302078 GCA_029962745.1 Echinometra lucunter
CTCCCCAAGGACAGCTCCCCCAGTCCCCGGGGGAGTTGTCCTCCCGGGGGAGTTGTCCTGATACGCAACGATTTATATACCATGACAAATTCATTTTCACATGTACTGCAATCATTTACACACTTGATAGAATACAAACGAAATGAATTTGACAGGGACGAAATAAAGGTTGAAAATCGGTTTGGTTCATTCGCCCTAACACCCTTTTGCCTGATAAACTATATTTTTCGTTGATGAAATTGAAAGACTAGAATGAATTACAGCTTCCATCAAATACCCATCGAGTAATGAATCTGTGAGATTATAGGGCTTACTGGGAACGGTTCAAAATTATTCTTTCATGTTATTTCCCAGCTAAGTTTATTCCGTTGTTTACAGATTGGGTAATAATTTTGCCTCAAAAACAAAAGAAAATCTGTTTTAATGCTGTGAATCACTCTACAATCTTTGATTTCGTCGTTTATCAAGTTTATAGTAGAGTAACTACATTAAGTGATAACCTCACATAAGCCTATATACCATCGATTTTCAAATGACATGATATCATATAACCTAGACAAATGAAATACTAATGAATGAAATATGAATGTAATTATTTCTGAATAAATCTAGGTTTTGACTTACTTCAACCAAGGAGGTACTGTCAAGCGTTTATAAGTACCTCCTTGCTGCAACAATCTTAATATATTGACGCCACACCACTGGCATAGAACTCTCACGCACGCACTCGCGCGCACACATCCGCTTTCATAATTATTATTTTTTTCTCCCAATGATCTTTATTTTCATTCCATTCAATAATAACACATGTATATGAATCATAAATCAATATTTCAATGAATGCATATGATAAAGCATATTATCATATGTAAAAAAAAAAAAAAAAGAATATAAATGAAGAACTGAAATTCCAATTAAACTATTCAAAACGAACAAAACAAACAAACGCACTGAATGCAATCTTTCCATAAAAATAACACCCCGATCATACACACACACACTTATACTCACACGCATCCTCATCCTCATCCTCCAACACCCCCCCCCCCCCCACACCCACTCACACACATCCTACACCCTCTCACACGCACTTCGCCCCTTCCACAAGCCCACGTCGTCTCGTTCGCACACCACATCCTCCCCAGATACAGCCCACACCCTCTCCAACATAGACATTGATTTGATTGGTCATTGATATCTTCTTTTGATAGACGACACTACCCCATGGTTATGGTCGACAGAGTTGCTGTACACCAACCAGTCAAGTGGAACCACTTTGATGTATAAGTCTACCACCATGTCACCACTTATTACATCCCAGTTAACATCGACGACATCCAACAGGGCAACTATAGCGACAACCGAAGCGGAGACGGATAACACTACGTGGAACGAGACGAATGCAAGCAGCGGGACTCCAGAGACTACAGTTCAACCTGAAGGAGGCACTACTGGGCAGGAGAATACCGATGCTACTGGAAACAATGGCTTCGGGGCGAACGTACAGCAAACCTTGACGGGTATCGTGACTTCCTTTCTAGGGAACACCGGCCCGGAAACATCACCAGCCACTGCGGGAAGCACTGGAACTGCACCGGCTTCCTTTAACACCCAGAACACCACGCAGCCCGCCACCACAGCCCTTCTAGGGAATACCACCATAGTAGAGAATGTCACAGAGATCATAAGTACGGAGATGAGCCACACTGCAGAGTACTCTACCGCATATTCTATAACAGAAACACTTGAGTGTGAGCAAAGATACAATAACAGTGAGAACCAGGTATACCATAGGTGTTTTCGACAGCAATATATCTAACAAAAAAATTCAGTAAATGAAGTTTTTTCAAATGATATTATAGACAGGCATCACCAAGGCACTTGAAACCTTCTTGGTCGATTATTTTATATATATATATATATATATATATATATATTATATATATATATAAACAAAGGAGACAGTGTTCTGCTCGGAGTTGGTGATATCAAAAACTAAAAAACGAATAAAAAAAATCCGTAAACCAAAGAAATTTCACGAATTTTCGCCCTTAGGGCTTTATCAAGTGTTTAATGTCAATTTGAAAATGCGTCGTTTATCATGATAAGTAAACAGCGCGCACACTCTGCTGAACACTTGATAAAGCGCTAAGGGCGAAAATTCGTGAAATTTCTTTGGTTTACGGAGTTTTTTATTCGATTTTTAGTTTTATATATATATATATATATATATATATATATATATATATATATATATATATATATATATGTATGTATTGTCTTTAAAAATTTACCGGAAGACAACCGCAAATACATAAAGAAAAAAAAACTCTTTTATCTTTTGATGAAACAAATGATAATCATTTTACTGGGCAAGCTTCCGATCTTGGTATATTTTGAAGTAGATTTACATGTACAATCCAGTTTTCATAACACTAGAAAAAGTGCTCGTGCTCTTCATGCACTTTCAAGGTCAGCTTGCCTCCCTTGCCCGAATTTATTACTATACATGAACAAATTTGTAAGGAATAATTGACTTTTTAATTCTTTTTGAGTTTCGGAAAAGGATTTTCTTTAAATCTAAAAATTATTGTCAGGCAAGGACAACACGAGCATCAAGCACCTTGCTGCAAGCATATAGCTTCTTTACCATACTCCGTTTCATTGTTCTAATTCAAGTCAACTTTGTACATGTTAGTTCTGTTCTTCATGATTTCATTGCATTCTGAGTTATTATATTTATACATTATGCTTGAAATTATGTTCAGGGTGAATCGATATACTTTGTAATATGTTTGAATTTATGCTTAAATTGAACCCGAAATAAATCAAATCAAATCAACTTCATTTCGCCTTTTAATCCCTAGCCAATAATCCTCCGTGGCAACGTAACGTTGCATTACTACACGGATGACCTGAACAACACCTGGCAATATGGCGTCGCTACCTTCAGTGTCAATGGATCTCTCTATCTCGGCTCCGCGCTAAAGGTTGAGGTCCGGGGAGAAAACGCGCTTTGTGTGAACAGCACCAATGGCGACGTCATAATCAAGACAACCGTTCACCTTGATCGCCCGAGATCCTCGCAAAACGCCAATGAGTCCCGTTCCTACGGAGATCAATATTTAGGAGGCTTTGGACGTAAGTGAATAATGGATTATCAGTAAATACTCTTTAATTCAGAGAGATTTTCGAAGGAAAGTTGATATTGTTAAAATGTAAATAAGGGACACCATTTAATCCTTTTCCCGAATCGATGCAATATCCCTAAGGCATGGTATAAAGGGCGAATAATCATAGAGATATTGTTTAGTTACAAATGGCAATGAACACAACCGCTGTGCAACTGGTTACAAATAAATATTTGGCCATCTAAAAGGAATATGCATTATATCCACATAAGTGTACCGAATAACTGCAACAAAAGGACGTATTGATGGAATGGCAGTTCGACCTTGCATTCCTATACTCAGTTTACAATCCAGGCATATAATTATATTTGTATCTCTTGCAGAGAGTGCATTCAGCAAGTTTTTGCACTTTATTTTTTGAATAATATGCACACATATAATATATTTTCATGACATTTTGGTAACAAAAATCCGCCTTTAGTTCTAATTCTATATTTCCCTTGTGAAGAAGCGCTTACCGTCAGATCTATAATTATTTCATGCTTCGTATAAGTCAAATATACGTGATGATAAAAATAGAACCATCATCTCCTCTGTCTTCTATAGTTCCTATCATATCTCTTATCATATTCTCTCTCTCTCTCTCTCTCTCTCTCTCTGTGTGTGTGTGTGTGTGTGTGTGTGTGTGTGTGAAAGGAATTGAGAACATGATAGTAGCGTAGCTTACATCAAAGTTCCCAAAATCTGTCCTGTCCTTTTTAAAATTTTTTACAAATGTGGAAAAACCTGGATTCTTGGCTTTGAAGGCCAATGCCTTAACCACTAGACCACTGAGACGATCCACACAGATCCACAAATTTTCGGAAGCCTCTTCCTTTATCAAGTGGAGAACAGATAAAAGAAAGCATAACTATAGGCATGATATTTGTCTGGATTTTGTTCTTTATTCATTATTTTATTCCAACACGCGGAACTATATCACAACATATTGGTCTAACTCTCTTCCTCTCCCCCCCCCCTCTCTCTCTCTCTCTCCTTTCTCTTCCCACGTTCCTACGCCATTCCTTCTAAGGTGTTGGAGGTCCTGGTGGAGCAGCACCAAATTCAACCGATGGGGCGGGGCACGGAGGCATGGGCGGGGCCAGGAATCCCTCCCCCCTATACAGCACCTCCTACTTGGTGAATGACACAACGCATCTTGTTGGAGGAAGTGCAGGTAAGTATTGTCTCGAATCATTTCGTTATTTATCTTCAGTTCATGGCCATACGCATATAGGGGGCAGGGGCAGTTCCCCCCCCCCCCCCCGCCCCAGAAAAAGATTTTTTTGTCCTATTTTTTATTGAAAATTTCCAAAAAATTCCACCCAAAGTGTGCATCAGATCGTTTAATTCTAATTCTAAAAATGCAGAAGCTCCCACTCTGCTGATTCGCTCCCTCGCTTGCGTGTTCCCTCAAATATTGAATATTTTCTTGCCCCCTCAGGAAAAAAATCCTGCGTACGGGCTTGTTTCAGTTTATCTGTTCAAATTCAGCAACTCTTGCTTGTATATGCTGAGATTCGAGGCATAAAAGCAACGCCACTGATGACATGTTGAAATGTTTATATGCATGACGTCAATGCTTTTTTTTTTAAGGCATCATGTGAGAAATGCAACTGATCTGAAATGAATGATCATTCTTTTAGTTTACGCTACCCACCTCTAATTTTGGAGTAACATTCATCATGCATCTTCTACACTGTCCACACACTACAGTTCTTAGGCCAGTAATTTAGATTTAAAAAATTTTCTGCCTACACCAAATGTATAAATGCTCGTAATAACATTATGACACTGCAAAAAAAAAGGTTTTTGTTTGTTTTGTTTTTTTCAAATGAAACTTACTTTAGGGGTTTCGCTACATACTCCGACCTCCTGGCAGCTTTGTAATTTCAACGTTATCATATTTAGTTTTTCACAGTTGGAGGCTTTTGGTAAGACCGTGTGGTAGCCCGAGTGAATAAATGTTGATATATTCTTTCGTAAAAGAATCCACTTGTGGGGCATTAGAGGAATTAGAGAAAAGTAAAAGGAAGAAAAGGAGAGAGATGATAGTGGAATGAATTTTAGGTTGAAATCCATGGCCTGGTGTGGCCGCTTCCTGGCTTGATCTGCAACAACGTTTGTTCAGCACGTGTACAGCCTCCATGGTGGTGAGAACAACAAGCCCAGGTTAATTCTAAATCCTGCTGACATTTTCTGATGAGTCCACTGCAGCTGCCCCTGACTTGGGACGGGCGGTGATGGATTGAGCGCTTTGGTCCCGGGAACCCTCCTTCTCCAGCTGTAGTGACTGTCATGACATCTAGTAGATCTCACTACTTCTAAGTTCACTTTTATTGTTTCTTAAAAGGCTAGGAACAGTCGGTGTACACACCAAAGTCCCAAGTCCTTGTCCCTTCTTTACCCTGTGTATCTAATGGGGTGTTGCAAGAAAGTTGCAATCGATTGCAGATAATTGCTAATTATGAAACAACGATTCTGATTGGCTCAGGGTCTGCCCTATTAAGAAGACATGCGTGCAACAATGATTTTGATTGGCCAGTGACAATCAGTTGCAACTTGCAATCGATTGCAATTTTCTTGCAACACCCAGGGTAGGATATGCACCCTAGATGTTGAAGAATGTGCAATTCCATTCAGAACACTTGCACGAGACTATTTTTGGCATTTATACCCATTGTTTGAAAACCGAAAATGAGGTGAAACAATATGAAATTGGAAGAGGAAATAAAGGAAGAGTGACTGAGATTAGAAAAGCAGAAACCTGCAGAGAGCATGTAATATTCAATTTAGTACAATAATCAGGTGATAGGTGAAAGGATATTGGGGGCTTTGTCGAACACAAACATGCCGGCTGACACAGAAGCAGTGCCGATCAACATTGGAATCATAATTATTACTATATCCCTCACAAAGTACCGACACAATGATTTGCATTGGTCTGCTCTTCTTGCAATCATCAGTATTTCATATTTAATGCATTTTTAATCATCTTAATTAGGTGGATTGTCGTCCGATTTCAACGGAACGGAGAGAGCTTTTGGCGGAGGAGCTTTAGAGATTATTGCAGCGGGTTTTATTTATGTAGGTCAGTCAAGAACATTTCTTTCACGAGATAAATAACAGGGGCGTTGCAAGAACTTTTCAAATTGAGGAGGGGGTCTCGATCACAATTTTCCGACAATTTCTCAACAAAAAAGACCATTAAGTCTGCTGTTGTTCAATTTGCCTACTTTGATTTTTATTTTTTTAAAAGAAACAAAACGACAATGCATTTTTGCAATTTGCCGTAAGGTTTAAAGAGATTACACACTACTTGACCACCCTGGAATTGATATGTGCAATATAATTATGTAAATGTAGCTATTATTGTTGTGAATATTGTGATCATTACTGGATACTACCTTCGATCACGAATATGCTTGCTTCTTAGAATCTCAGATCACGGCTCGTGGAGAGGATGGAGGGCAGTGGGTACCGGGAGAACCGGACTGTTCTAGAGGCGGCGGCAGCGGTGGGCTTATTCGACTTATCGCTGATTCTGTAAGTATAGGGTAATGCCACAGTCACTAAACAAGCCCGTCACGATATCGATAACAATGGCCGAACAAAAACTTACGCTACCTCAAATGGGCCAAGCATTTTTTTTTTATAAGTTTTTATTCTTTGCACTCGTAGAGAAAATTGTAAATAACTTTTAACATTTTATGCAAAATTACAAATAACCTTCACATAACAAACTAAAGTTTCAGCTTTCAATACCAATGAAACAATTCACAAATGAATTGTCATGTAAAATATATTAGTATTTGCGAATAGAGCTGCACAATTGAAGAAGAAAAAGATACACACAAGTTGAGAATAGACGGTAGGGAAACTTTTGAGATTATGAAATAATGTTATATCTAATTTATTCAACCGATGCTACCAAGCACCAGACAGATTACTTGTCCTCGAATAAAGATAGTTTGCAGACACAAACCCTTGTCAGTCGACGTATTGGAGTGTCTGGACTATGAGACTAATTGATCTCTATATAAATGCTGTACTATTGCTGACACAGCCAAAGACTAGCAAAATTAGTCTTTTCTCAAGGTTTTAGGGATTGAGTGTAAGTGTCAAAATAATAATCTGTGTATTAAGGCTAGTTCCATTCCACCCTGAATATATAAATGTGACTCCGTAAGAGCATGAACATATCTTAAAGAGTGAATCACTGTTTTAAACGCAGATTTATATTGAGAATTCGGGATCTTTGAACGTTGAAGGCGGAAATGGCTCTGTGGCAAACAATGGCACGACATGCGGAGGTGGCGGAGCAGGAGGCGTGATCCAACTTTTGGCCAGTGAGAGCTGCTTCAGCCCTGACTCCCTGAAAAGTATGGGCGGTGCCGGTTTCGTGGATGGAGAACAAGGCGTGATTTTAAACTTTGGTAATTTGGGTTGTTTCATGATTTGAAATTACATCTTATTGTAATGTGAGTTCTATAAATGGTTAAAGAGCGTCATTATCTAAGCAGTAGGTCAATGTTATTTTACTCGTCAAGCATTAATACATTTACACAAAGAAACGGATAAGAGGGAAGGGGGTATTTGCATGGGGGATGGGGTGAGAAAACCCATGGGAGCCGATGATAAGCTTATTTTCAGTGGACAGTTGATCATAATGTTCCAGTCGTTTATTCAATAGATAAAAAAAACGCTTGCTGAGGAAAAGCAAGGGATATTCTGACATACACTTCATATACTGCCAAACATAATTTTATTCAAATTTATGCTAAAATTTAAATAACCTCAAAGTCGGTCAATGCCTGATGTCCCCCCCCCCCCCCTCCCGCTTCCACGCACACACACAAACACACTTTCGAAGGCTTAGGTCGACAATCATTTCCAATGTTTCTCACCTCTGGAATGCACAAGTCTTTCCCCTCTCCCCGTTTCCACCCTCTAGTCTCCATTTTAAAAAAATCTATTTTTGGATATTCCACAATAGTTGCTTTAATTTAAAGCTTGCTCTATCCCTGCAGTTAACAAGAGCGAACCATGTGTATGGGAAGGGGAAGATGGAGGAGAAGGAGGAGGAAGGGGAGGAGGAGGAGGAGACGGAAACAAAACCACCGACTTCGGTCCGAGCTCAACGGATGAATCGAGCAGGACGGCAGAACCGGTTCAATCCAGTCCGGTCTCCCCACTAGATGTGACAGCGGTAGGAATCCATGCATTTTTCAATTCATATTATAAAGAACTGCTGACATTTTACTATCTCTTCTTTTAAAAATAGAAGGATATAAAAACTTCATCAACTTGTTCCAAAGTTAAAATTCCATATAACGTAAACTGTATGCCGAGGATGTTGACAAAACTGGTTCCATGAATTTGCGCGTGACAATTGCTCCCATGAAAAATCTACACGTTAAGCCAATCATAAAACCTAACCCGAAACCTAACACTAACCTTAGCCCTTATCATCACATTGTTTTGATCCAAAACCCCTATCACAATCCTAACCCTGACCCTATGTCTTCAGAGAAATTAAGAAATTTCGTTTACAAAATACTTAACCCCTTTTCCCGTATTTTATAAAGTTATGTGTGTACATGCACATACAGAATTATCCGAGAGTGATGTAAAACCACTTCTCTAATTCTCTATTGCACTTGAAATTACAGATGGCTTGCGCTAATTTATTTTTTCTTGAGGAACTTCGATTTCATTCAATCTAAGAAATATTTAGAAACTAATTATAATTCCCACCATGCTTTCATTCACAGTCTGCCTCACGTGTTGCCACAATCTCGACAACAACATCTGATAGGAGCAATGGTTTCAACCCAACAAATCCTACGGCGTCACTTTCTGCTGCAACTGCATTGGCACCACCACCCATAACTACGACATCAACATCTGACGCATTGACCCCTTCACTTTCAGTGCCTGCCACAACGAAAGTTGTGTCAAATAATACGGTCGTTAACCGGCAACTGACTAATATTATTACTTCAATATCAGTAGGTTCATTGCCTAAAATATTGAAGTAGCAGTTGTTGTAGTAGTTGTAGAAGTAAATGAATAGTAGTAGTAGTAGTAGTAGAAGTAGTAGTAGTAGTAGTAGTAGTAGTAGTAGTAGCAGTAGTAGCAGTAGCAGCAGTAGTAGTAGTAGTAGCAGTAGTAGCAGTAGCAGCAGTAGTAGTAGTAGTAGCAGTAGCAGTGGTAGTAGTAGTAGTAGTAGTAGTAGTAGTAGTAGTAGTAGTAGCAGTAGTAGCAGTAGCAGTAGTAGCAGTAGTAGTAGTAGTAGTAGTAGTAGTAGCAGTAGCAGTAGTAGCAGTAGTAGTAGCAGTAGTAGTAGCAGTAGTAGCAGTAGCAGCAGTAGTAGTAGTAGTAGTAGTAGTAGTAGCAGTAGTAGCAGTAGTAGTAGTAGTAGCAGTAGCAGTGGTAGTAGTAGTAGTAGTAGTAGTAGCGGTAGTAGCAGTAGCAGTAGTAGCAGTAGTAGCGGTAGTAGCAGTAGTAGTAGTAGTAGCAGTAGTAGTAGCAGTAGTAGTAGTAGTAGTAGCAGTAGTAGTAGTAGTAGCAGTAGTAGTAGTAGCAGTAGTAGCAGTAGTAGCAGTAGTAGTAGCAGTAGTAGTAGTAGCAGTAGTAGCAGTAGTAGTAGCAGTAGTAGTAGTAGTAGTAGTAGCAGTAGTAGCAGTAATAGTAGCAGTAGTAGCAGTAGTAGCAGTAGTAGCAGTAGTAGCAGTAGTAGCAGTAGTAGCAGTAGCAGCAGTAGCAGTAGTAGTCATGGTAGTAGTAGTAGTAGTAGTAGTAGTAGTAGTAGTAGTAGCAGTAGTAGTAGTAGTAGTAGTAGTAGCAGTAGTAGCAGTAGTAGTAGTAGCAGTAGTAGTAGTAGCAGTAGTAGCAGTAGTAGTAGTAGTAGTAGTAGTAGTAGCAGTAGTAGCAGTAGTAGTAGTAGCAGTAGTAGTAGTAGCAGTAGTAGCAGTAGTAGCAGTAGTAGCAGTAGTAGTAGTAGAGTAATATAGTAGTAGTAGCAGCTGTTGCTGTAGTAGTGGTAGTAGTAGCATTAGTAATTGTAGTATAGTAGTAGCAGTCGTAGCAGTCGTAGCAGTAGAAGCAGTAGTAGCAGTAGTAGTAGTTAGTGTTAATAGAAGTAGTAAGCAATAGTAGTAGTATAGCAGTATAGTAATGGTAGAAGTAGTAATAGCAGTAGTAGCAGTAGCAGTAGTAGTAGTAGTAGTAGTAGCAGTAGTAGCAGTAGTAGCAGTAGTAGCAGTAGTAGTAGTAGCAGTAGTAGTAATAGCAGTAGTAGCAGTAGTAGCAGTAGTAGTAGCAGTAGTAGTAGTAGTAGTAATAGCAGTAGTAGTAGTAGTGGTGGTGGTGGTGGTGGTAGTAGTAGTAGTAGTAGTATATAGCAGCAGTAATATAGCAATACCAGTAGTAGTAGCAGCAGCTGCAGCAGCAGCAGTAAAAGTACTAGTAGTAGTAGAAGAAGATTTTAAAAATGATATGTAGAAGATCATTATAGGAGAGAAAAAGAGTCAAATTGCTCTTTTGACATAGATTAGTACTTTACTTGAAATCTACTAAAGTCTTTTTTCAGGGCATTTCAAGGTAGACTATCCCTAATTATAATACTTTTCATTGAAAGAACTGCCCAATTGTATCTTTGAAAATCCGTCGTATCAAACTATATATCATTATTGTCATTTCAGTTCGGTACCTCAGGCAGTAACACGAGTTCAAGTCAAAACATATCATCTAGGGAGGCAGCCACTCAACTGAAAGAGCTTGAGAACGCTATGTCTGATGTAGCCTTCAATCTAGTTCAGGGCCTAGCAGACGACGAACAAGTGAAAACAACTATCGCGGTTGGCGAAACTGGTATGTTTCTTTGTATTAACTTTTGTTTCTCTTGTTTTCGTATGGTATTCATATGGTGGCCCTGAAGTACGCTCGACAACAGGTCATGTGCGACGTGAATTTCGCATCCCAGGTCCTGAACTTTGCATCCCAAGTCGTGAAATTCACGACCTGCGATGCGAAATTCATGACCCGTGGCGCAAACTTTGCATCCCAAGTCGTGGAATTCACGACCCGCGGTGCGAAATTCAGGACCCGTGGTGCGAACTTTGCATCCCAGTCCTGAATACCGCACCGCGGGTCGTGAATTTCACGACTTGGGATGCAAAGTTTGCGCCACGGGTCATGAATTTCATGACCTCGGATGCGAAATTCACGTCGCACATGACCTGTTGTCGAGCGTACTAGATATATCTCATACTTTCTTCCTCTCTCTCTCTCTCTCTGAGTCTTTCTGTTTCTCCCTGTCCCTTTCTCTTGCTCTCTCCGATCATCACCGTTTTTACTAGCTGCAACTCGTTCACTACTTTCATGTTTTACACATCATTTTTACCTCAATTTTTTTGTGGTTACATGTAATTGTCTACATTGTATTGTATACACTCTTTCTACTAGGATTATAACGACCCGTTTCCTATACTGGAACCGAGTTGTCCCTATATTAAACCTATGGCAGTTTGAGAATTTAGCAGCCAACGGGTTAATAATTAAAGACAAACACAATTTCAAGATATTTTTCAAACAATAAAAGTCTGGCAAAGATTAGGCTAATTATAGATGAATAAAGCCCAGGCGCACACCTTACGATCCGACTGGCTCACGACTGGTCCACGACTGAGTGAGAGGAGATGTGACGTCACAGCTCTGGTCAGTCGTGAGTCTTAGACCAGTCAGAGGCCAGTCGGAAGGATTTGACATGTCGAATCTTCACGACTGGATCGCAAGAGATCGCAGGCTCAATCCATCTTCCAGCCAATCAGACAGGAGTACTGATATGACGTCAGGCATGTAAGAGAGTAAAGACGCATGCGCAAGTCGCAGACAGAGTAGTCGGATGGGTCTGGAATCGCAAGGTGTGCGGTTTCGAGGCTTACGACTGCCCCACGACTCACCTCCTCTCACCCAGTAGTGGACCAGTCGTGAGCCAGTCGGATCGTAAGGTGTGCGCTGGGCTTAAGAGGAATGAGTATAACAATGATTTTTCAAGGAAAAAATGAAAACTGTTTTTGGTCGAATTCTAGTCTTTTTAAAATATCTGTCTTTTTTCGTCCCTTTTCTTTTCTCTTTCCATTAATCTCTCTCTCTCTCTCTCTTTGTATGTCTGCCTACCTCCCCTTCCAACCTCTCCCTCGCACCCCACCCATCCCCCCACACACACATCTCGCGCATTACTTTTTGTCTTCTCTCTCTCTTCTTCACCCTGTCTCTGTCTCTCTCTCTCCCTCTCTCTCTGTCTCTCTCCCTCTCTCTCTCTCTCTTTTTTGTTCTTTCACAATCCCAGCTGTAGCAATCGAGATCATACCCGTGGCTGATTTCGTTGGGACATCTTTTCCCTCCGCAGACTCAAACTCCACATCGGATGGCGCAGCGATCTCTATACCTCCCGTCGTAATACCAGAAAATGCAACAGGTTGATTTTCATCTGTTTCTCATTTTTTAGATAATGTTGTAATTTCAAAATCAATGAATCGCGAATAAAATGTGAATTCTGGAAAGAGATACAGAGATATTGTGAATGCAAATTAACTGCAATTTACTGTGTACATTTTTGACATGTTGGAAAAAAAAACTTAGGCATGACATAGTCACTTGTTATTGATTATTGTTAATCAGATATTTACATAGTAGTACCGCAGAAGGAAAGTAATAGGGAAATGTAGAAATATTTAAACATTTCAATTTACGAATTAATATAAGAACAAACTAAACATGGACTTGTTTGTCATATTGCCCTCTCATCTTTAGGCCACTTGGTGTCCGTATTTATCCTTCATACTACACCGCCTCCTCTCGGTGGAGATTTGGTTGAAAATCCAGGGTAAGTGGATTGAATCGTATCTTCAGGCGCTTAAGCATTTATTTCACAGGATTCCAAAAAATTACTCCTTTGTAGCTGCCTGAAATTTTGATTCCAAATAGCAAGGCGCCTCAGCCATAACTTTGCGCATTATTTATTGTTACTGAATAGTATGAGAAGTCGAGTGAATGGAAATGTACCTCTCGCAACAGTATCTACATTTTATTTAAAGGGTTGTTTAGTAGTCGTGTGAATGCATTTTATCCCACCAAACTTGTATCAAAAGACAATGTGTGTTCTCTATGCAGATCAGACGTCAGTTTCGAACTCAATAGTCAAGTAATAAGTGCCAGTGTGTCGTTGTCTAGTGATGGCGCTGTATCTTTTAGCGAACCGATCAGAATTGTTCTAAGAAACAATCAGGTAAGTCAGTTGTTCAATTTCAATTTTTTTAATAAGTCGCAACAATAAGTACGAGGCATTAAAGTAGGCTGGATCATAAGTATGGACATAATTATTGGCTTATTCATCTGATCATAATCATCATCTATCATTTAGTAAACCTTTCTGAGCATCTTTCATTATTGGTTCATGTTCCGTTTGTCAAGTGCAATTTTAATGCTCGTATTAATCAAAGTAAAAATAAAGTGCTACAAAACTTTCAGGAATATTAGAATTATAGAAAAGAATATTCATTTTATGTTATTATTAATTTTTGGGACCCAAATTCTGTAATTTAACTTTGATTGTTTCATGATGAATATACATGCAAACAGTGCATAGTGGAAAGCAGAAGGCCAACAAAGGAAAAATAGATATAAGAGAGAAAGAGAGAGAGAGAGGAGAGGGGGAAAGAGAGTTGCATTCAGATAGTATCAGGTGGAACAAATAAAATTCTAAACTGCTAGAAAGGGTATTTACTGTTTACCACCCCCACCAGCAGTACATGAGAGAAGATAATCTTTTAAGTGTTTCTTTGAAATAAACTCTGTTGGGCTTGAACGTATGTCAATGGGTATAGTGAATTCCAAATATCGCGCTTTTATTGTTTTTCGTTTATTTGCAGGAAGACAGCACCCAGAATTCATCGTTATGCGTCTTCTACGACTTTTCGGCGAATAAGTAAGTCCTTTGAATAATACTTTAGGCACATAATACCTTCTTTACATCGACGGTGCTCTTGTTAATGCAGTTCCTTATCTAGAATTACCTTTCCTGTATTGTCATAAAACTGGAAAATGAGGCCTTCACAATGAATACAATGTTACGCTATTTGAATTTTTAAAGACCAGCGTCAATCCTTTATAAGGATTTCTTCACAAAGTGGAAACAAAATCAAGTCCATGCTTCATTAAATTCTAGCTTCAATAATTTCATTCTATTTTGTATCACCATAGTAACACAGGGGCCTGGTCGACCGAAGGCTGTCGGGCAAGTGATGTCAATGCTACTCATGTGACGTGCTCCTGCGACCATCTGACAAATTTCGCCATTTTGCTGCAAATAAATGGCTTTGAGGTAGATTCTCACACTAGTCATACTCGAGACATTTCCATGTTTAAATTGCTGAAGTACCTGAAAGTCCTTTCGTAGATTGGAGATGGATGTTTATACATAATTGGAATGTTGAGGAGAGAATTATTTTGTAAAAAGTAATAAGGAAAAGAAAAAATACGGGTTTCGCCACCGTTATCAAATGATATCTCTCGAGCATCATACCCGATGCGTTTTTATGGATGTAATTTTACTGTGACGATGTACAGCATTTGTCATTTGATACAACGTGGGGCCCCTAGGACAATTACCCGAGGACGATTACCCCCGAAAATGTAGCCCCTTCCCTATATTGGATCATGTGCCGAGGTTACCCTCTGGCGAGTAATTGTCCTAGAGGTATTTTCCTAGTGAGTAGTTGACTGGGAATAACTGTCCTGGGGTATTCTTAATTGACCAGGGATAACTGTCCTTTCAGGGTTATAGTATTGCAGGGGTAGTTGTCCTGGGGTAATTGTCCAGAGTGTAATTGTCCTAGAACCAGCTCTAGATCGTACAATTTATTTGAAGTCGGTTTAATGTGCTCTTTCTTGCAAAGAAGGCACAAAATTGTAAACGAAAAAATCATCAAACATTAAATTTCATTGCAAAATACAATTTATATTGTTTTATATAATTTTCTAAATACATCATTATTGATGTTTTTCATAACTGAGTTCTTGGTATTTTCATTTCTTTTATTTCCGTATTTTTTCCGCAGATATCAAGTAAGGATCAGTTAGCTCTTCATTTAATCTCTCAAATTGGGATCGGTTTATCGCTCGTCTTTCTCATCGTCGGCTTCGTTCTCATAGCAGCGACGCTTAAGTGAGTTCACAATCTTACTGATTCATATTTTGCTTCCTATCCATCAAACTTTTTTCTTTAAATCTGTATTGATCAAATAAATCAAATCACAAATCATAGAAATCATAAAACAATATTTACACAATGATTAGGCCGAACAGGTCATTAACATATATCATTGTCCATCAGACTTAGTGAGTGGATTTCCCTTTTCGTGTATCATTGTCAAACCTGGGTCGATTTCAATGGGTTAATGGGGACCAACTGCCAATAGGGCAGATTAGACCTGAGATCCTCTTGACGCCACCCCTTCTTGCAAGTCGACGAATTGCAAGTGACACACATTGCTTCTATCATTTCCTTCACATCTCGCTCTGTTTTTAATCGTAGGTATTTTGTTCTCTATTAATGTATCTTTTCCACTTCATTTTGTAATTCTGTACCAAAGAACATGAAGAAAGAACGATTTCTGTTGTAATGACATGGCAGATGACTCAGTAAGTCTATTTAAATCAAATCAAATCATATCAAATCAAATCAAATCAAATCAAATTCGATTTCGATAAGGACTAAAAAATTTTCATTTGAAATGACAAAATATTAATAGTTCAATGTTTCTATATGTCGAGTTATTTTACAGGAGAAGTGGGGTTTATCTTGGGAATTGCAATAAGAATGTAAAATCTATATCAGACAGCCATTTCATTATAAACTCAATCAGACGTATAGAATGATATATATATAAAAATGGCCTCTGAACATACAATATACTTATTACTATCAAGGCATCAGGAATATTGTATCTTGGAGTTCAAGATCTTTGTGAATATCGTAAAACTGTCGTGGTCTAGTGGATTTGTCACCGGACGGTGGATCTTGTGGTCCGAGTTCAAGTTCCGCCACGGCGCTAATGTTCTTTGGCAAGCTACGAATCTTTGTTTGCTTTTTCGTATTGAATAAATTGAATAAACATATACATATACGAATGTATTTGTACTTAAATTCAGAAATTAAAGAGAAAAAATTAAAAGAAATAATTACGTACATATTTTCCCATTTCGTATTCGTTTCCCTTTGATGATGCAGATCTTTGCATAATCGAGAAGCTGCCATTATTCATCTCAACCTCATGGCAGCTATGCTCATTGGTCACCTAATATTCATCATCGGTATCGATGACGTGGATGATCAGGTATTCATGCTTTTCTGAAATTCGAGCTTCAGAAGAATGTCAGTAGGATTTATTTGACTTATCGGAGAGGAAAAATAAAGGAAGGGAAACTTTAGAAAATGTTAAAACACAATCAGGTATTCATGTTTTTTCTGAAATTCTAGCTTCAGAAGAATGTCATTAGGATTTATTTGACTTATCGGAAAAGAAGAACGCAGGAAGGGAAGCTTTTGAAAATGTTGAAAACACAATTTTGGAACAAAGATATCCATGACATGTATACGATGAAGAACACTAATGGGGTGTTGCAAGAAAGTTGCAATCGATTGCAAGTTGCAACTGATTGCCACTGGCCAATCAAAATCAGTGTTGCATGCATGCCTTCTTAAAAGGCCAGACCCTGAACCAATCAGAATGGTTGTTTCAAAATTAGCAATTATTTGCAATCGATTGCAACTTTCTTGCAACACCCCTTTAGTGTAATGTGCAGACATCACATTGTGACAGGGGGCAAGATGACCCACAGGTGAGTTCATTTACGTTTTAAATGAAAAAATAGGGGTATAGTTGCATGACCCAGCCATCGCTTTCCCCCTCTACACTTTCTTCTTCCTCCTCTTTTTTCTTCTTTTTCCTCTTTTTTTCATTTTGATCACTTAAAAATTCATAGGGGCGGTCGCTCCCTGCCCCCTGTAGCGCCGCCCCTGCATTGTGAAGATATTCCTTGCCGACGATTTTTTTTGGAATTATTGATAAAGAAGGAAGGTGACCGTGACAGAGAACAGTAATCATAATTATTTGAGTGGATTCATATTCACTAATTTTTTTGTTAAGAAAAGTAATTCTTTGTACCAGCGATTATCAGTACTTTTCTGTATTCACTTAATTTTTGAATTTGTTTGATTGAAAAAAAAAATCTCCCTTCACTTCAGACAGATAATATTCGGCAAACAAGCTTCTTGTTGCATTTCCCTTACATCTGTGGATGTGTGCTTGTGTGTTTAAAACCTTTGTAGAATTGCACTTGTGTTAGAGCCTTACACTGCAATTCAAGTAAACTTACCATTTAATCGTATGATAGGATACATTGCTCATTTACAGAATAAAGTTTTCAAGAGGGGCGTCAGTCCATTTTATATTTTTGTTATGACAAACCCCCCCCCCCCCAAAAAAAAAAAATGGTCTCAAATTTTGGAGGGCGTACACAAATAAATTGCTGACTAGCGAAAAAAAAAAAACGTCATCGTGATTAATAATAAAAGGTCCTCGGCTTAACACTTTATTTGGGGGGGGGGACACACAGCAAACATTCGCTGACAAGCAAAAATAAAAAAGATCCTCAGCTTAAAATTTTGGGGACATATACCCTATTGCGTCCCCCGCCCTTAAAAGTTTGGGGGGACGTGTCCCCCTATCTCCCCTCCCATTGACGCCCATGGATTTCAAAATACTCATGATGCAAACTTTCTTTTCACTCCATGATCTTCAGAAGCGATGTAAGGCCGTCGCCATGTTGCTTCATTTCTTCTACCTGGTGACCTTCTGCTGGATGCTCATGGAAGGGGTTCATATCTACTTCCGGGCCACGCGTGTCTTCAAGAATACCAGCTATCAGTTGAAGATGTTCCATGTCTGTGCGTGGGGTAGGTATTTCTGAAACCACTACTGAATTTATTTGAACTGTATATACATTCGAAACACACATGCAAAAATACATTGTTTGTTCAAAAATAATGAATGAAATTCATAAATTCAAGCTTAATGAGATTATACATTTGACGGTTAAGAAAAGTAACAAATTTTTCATCATTACTTTTTGCTGAAGTTATTTGATACAGCGAACGGGCCAATTCGATATTCATGAAATAAAATAATTCGATTCCAACAAAAAATGATGAAATATGACACATAACAAAGAATAACTTTACATATACAGACATTTGTCTAGCGAACAACATAGTAAAACCTAGGAATGAATAATAGGAAGAATTCAAATAACTTATTCTCAGATTTTAATCTCATGAGCACAGAACGAAAACCTTATAAGTGTCTCTGCTTTTGAAGAAAGTTTCGTGCAAAAATTAATCTGAAAGCCCCCCCCCCCTTTTTTTCCCCCTTCTTTTCTGATGAAAAAAAATGTATAGGTATTCCAGGTCTGATAGTGATGATCACAGGCTTGGTCAACATCGACTTCTACGGGACAGAGCAGGCGTGTTGGCTCTCCAGGGAGATGGGTGCAATCTGGGCCTTCGCCGGTCCAGTCCTCTTCGTTATAGGGGTAAGAAATCAACCAGAGGTACAGCAAAATCTTACTGTAATATTAAAGGATTCCAATCCTTCGCAGGAACACTCTTAGAAAAACATGCCATTTGGAACCCTTTTTGTCCCGCATTTAGAACCCCACAGAAAAGGGGTTCTATATTTTCAAGAACCCCCAAAGGTTCCTTGTACAACCACTAATAGTTTTAAACCACTTTAGAACCCTTTAGAGAACCTTTATAGGCTAATAATTGTTCTTTGAAGAACCTTTAAAGGTTCCAAATGTGGGACAAGAAAAGGTTCGGCGCCATTTTCTTTTTCTAAGAGTGAAGGATTTGGCCAGGGCATTCACTCCTCCTGTCTTGTCTTGTTCCTTTAGAGAACCTTTACAGGCCAATAATTGTTCTTTGAAGAACCTTTAAAGGTTCCAAATGTGGGACAAGAAAAGGTTCGGCGCCATTTTTTTCTTTTTCTAAGAGTGAAGGATTTGGCCAGGGCATTCACTCCTCCTGTCTTGTCTTGTTCCTTTAGAGAACCTTTACAGGCTAATAATTGTTCTTTGAAGAACCTTTAAAGGTTCCAAATGTAGAACAAGAAAAGGTTCGGCGCCATTTTTTTTCTAAGAGTGAAGGATTTGGCCAGGGCATTCACTCCTCCTGTCTTGTCTTGTTCCTTTAGAGAACCTTTATAGGCTAATAACTGTTCTCTGAAGAAACCTTTAAAGGTTCCAAATGTGGGACAAGAAAAGGTTCGGCGCCATTTTTTTTCTAAGAGTGAAGGATTTGGCCAGGGCATTCACTCCTCCTGTCTTGTCTTGTTCCTTCAGAGAACCTTTACAGGCTAATAATTGTAAGTAAAAGCCTCCCCTGATTGGAGGCGGAGAATATTTTAGCTGCCAGCTTGTCATTAACCTCATGCAAGTTCTGACTGCAAACTTAGAATATGCACCGGCTCCACCGTAAATTGGATAAGTTACCGAGTTTATATGCTGGGCCGTAGATAGCGGGGGATGGGGAGGGGGTATGCATCCCCACACTTTTTTAAGTTGGTGTATACATATATATATTTATTTATGGGGAATCACCCCTCCCCCCAGTAATGAGGACCTGTCTACGCCAATGTTTATATGAATACATGCGGATCAGGACAACTCCCCCGGAGGACAACTCCCCCGGGGACGACTCCCACCTGACAACTCCCCCAGAGGACAACTCCCCCGGAGGACAGCTCCCCCGCAGGACAACTCCCCCGCAGGACGGGTCCCCCGGAGGACATCTCCCCCGGAGGACAACTCCCCCGCAGGACAACTCCCCCGGAGGACAACTCCCCCGAGGACAACTCCCCCCAAGGACAACTCCCCCCGAGGACGACTCCCCCGGAGGACAACTCCCCCAAGGACAGCTCCCCCGGAGGACAACTCCCCCGGAGCACAACTCCCCAGGGGATGACTCCCATCACACAACTCCCCCGGAGGACCACCCCCCCTCCCCCCCTCTTTATGGACAAAATTGCGCATGAAATTTTGTTTTTATGACAACGCCTTGCTCGTGAGGAACTGTTAAATAAATCTTTCCTTTTTATAAATCAAACTTAAGTAATTAATCCAGTATTTTTTGTTTTCATTACAACTCTCCCGGAGGAGAACAGTTCCTCGGGGATCACACACGGGGATGGGCGAGGGGTAGAGGGTTGCTATTCGTTTAATAAGTTATTAGGTAATTTGTCGCTCTAATTGCTAACTTTTTTTGAAAAATATCCACTCTTTTGCTCCCATTTTTGCGCCAAAGTACACATTCAAGAAAAAAAAACTCTAGTAATGGGTACGCTTTTCCGCCCAAGGGTGTTGGGTTTGACAGCTTCAGCGGCACACTCCCATCAGAACCAAATCTGATCATGAGAAGAGAGAAAAGAAAGGAATAAAATGAAGAAAGGAAAGTGAGGAAACTAAGTAGGAAGCTACCAAAGTAGAGAATGGTGTATCTAGTCGTAGTCTTCAGGAAAAGGGGGAGATGGCCCATAATCAAGCTTAAGAATAGAAGTCACTTCGCTCGATCAGCAGCCGTGATTGGGTCCCGTTCCTTTTTTTTTTAAATCTAAATGCACAATTTTCAGGCAAGATATCATATAAAAATCTTACTTTTTAGGGGAGCGGTCGACCCCCCCCCCCCCGAGATCCGGTATCCGCCCCTTTGTTAAACTCACTGACTATAAATGAAAAGAAAACCTTAACGGAATTTTATATTGAATGCATGTTAATTTCATTTTTGTTAAAGGACTTGGCTTCTACGTATTTAGCGTCCAGCGAGCATGTGCGAGTATCATTCTTTGCGCTGAAACCACATGAAAACATTTAATTATAAAGTACCTCATTCAAGAGTAAAAGATAAACAAAAAGGAAAAGTCATCGTTAGATTCTTATGATTTGACAAATTTGGACACATATTGAGCTCTGGTATCTAAATTTGCTGATGAAATTAATCATTTTTTCTTACATAGAATATCTACATTCAGCTGACCTGAAACCTAGAGGTTTTATGTATTTGTTTTTCTTCTTATTTTTTTATATATTGTCGTTTCGATCCATCACTTCGTCTTCTAATGTAATCATCCAGGCCCAACCCTCCGAACATTATGCCATAATCTTAAAGGTTCTCTTGGGGGGGGGGGGATTGCCCCATAGATGTATTTTTGTATACGCGTTTATACTACACCAACTTCCAAACTTCGAAATGTGGCGGGTCATCACCTATCCCCCCCCCCCACACACACACACAACACACACACAGCCCGCACGATACTGAAGCCCCTGTATCTACACCACTAAAGACTACACAGCATGGGCACTTTGTGAACGCCTCCTGTATTGTTTGTTGTCTCAGTAACTATCTTAATAACTAATTTCATAATTTCGTTGATATTTGTTTTTGTTAGTTATATGTGTTAGGGAAAAGCTATATGAAGAATAATTTCAAATGTTAATTTATTATGATAAAATCTGAAAAAAAAAGAAAAATATTATTGAGGGGGTGTGTGCCTTTAGTAATTTAAACAGCTACAATTCAAATATAATTGCGGCTATTGTTTGAAACTGACTGTGATGAGCTGATGATGAGGAGGAGAATTACATGACAACGAAGATGATCAGGAGAGAACTGCTGTAAAAATCAAAGAAAATAAGCACGCTGACCTAGGATGGAAACGCGGATGGGAAAATGATGACTGCAGTGATCATGGTGATAACTGGTAAGTAGGGGGGAAAATCTCAAGTCGGTCATCTTATCATTTTGTGCCAATCAGTAAGAACAGAATTACACTTTGAATTCTCACCCATTCCATTTCTTCAGATTTCTTCTACCCTGTTCCATCCTTTCCATCCTTTTAATAAGCTTTTCACCCATATCTCGGCTTTAGGTAAAATATAGTGCCTGGCTCAAATACTCACAATGCACTACAATCAGAAGAAAAACACAATTTTCTTTGGTATACAATACATTCTTTGAAGGACGTGTCAGAGTAGAAAACTGTAGAAAAGTTGAAACTAAAAGATATATTGTATTTAGAAAAATATAGAGGATAAGAAAGGTTGAATTAAGGCCTCCACACACAACACACACACACACACACACACACCCCAAAATTTGTTTTTTGATAAGTATAAAACAGTTCTTCTATATGATGTTACATTCAGTGATGATAATAGCGTTACATAAATACTGGTATCTCTGACATAATGTTTGAAATGATTTCACTTGTTTTGTTAACGGGTTTTTTTTTTCAAGAAAATAAATACTTAAAAACGAAATTGTGTCTCTTAGGGATTTTTTTCAAACTTTTACACCCACTCTTATGTATGTTTGTTTTGTTAATGTATGTTTGTTTTGTGTGATTGTTGTTTTCCATTCTCAAACTAATACAACTGATATTGTATAAAACACATTTGTTAATATGTTTTATTATTAAGCCAAAGTTTCACCAATTGAAACATAGTTGCAATGGTCATATCATGTTTGATGATTGTTTATTTTTGTACGCAAACATTATGGAATCAAATGTTATCTGACAAACATAGACTGGATTAGTGTAATTTTTAATGAGTAAACTAATGTTTTCTCCAAGCTTTATGACTGGTAGATTTCTTTAGGCACTGTTAGGCTCTATATAACAAAGAAAAAATAAGAAGAACAAATACATAAAACCTTAATTTCATCAGCAAATTTAGATACCAGAGCTCAATATGTGTCCAAATTTGTCAAATCATAAGAATCTAACGATGACTTTTCCTTTTTGTTTATCTTTTACTCTTGAATGAGGTACTTTATTATTAATGTTTTCATGTGGTTTCAGCGCAAAGAATGATACTCGCACATGCTCGCTGGACGCTAAATATGTAGAAGCACAAGTCTTTTAACAAAAATGAAATTAACATGCATTCAATGTAAAATTCCGTTAAGGTTTTCTTTTCATTTATAGTCAGTAAGTTTAACAAAGGGGCGGATACCGGATCTCGGGGGGGGGGGGGGGGTCGACCGCTTCCCTAAAAAGTAAGATTTTTATATGATATCTTGCCTGAAAATTGTGCATTTAGATTTTTTAAAAAAGGAACGGGACCCAATCACGGCTGCTGATCGAGCGAAGTGACTTCTATTCTTAAGCTTGATTATGGGCCATCTCCCCCTTTTCCTGAAGACTACGACTAGATACACCATTCTCTACTTTTGTAGCTTCCTACTTAGGTTCCTCACTTTCCTTTCTTCATTTTGTTCCTCTCTTTTCTCTCTTCTCATGATCAGATTTGGTTCCGATGGGAGTGTGCCGCTGAAGCTGTCAAACCCAACACCCTTGGGCGGAAAAGCGTACCCATTACTAGAGTTTTTATTTTCTTGAATATGTACTTTGGCGCAAAAATGGGAGCAAAAGGGTGGGCATTTTTTTTTTAAAGTTAGCAATTAGAGCGACAAATGACCTAATACCTTATTAAACGAATAGCAACCCTCTACCCCTCGCCCATCCCCGTTTGTCATCCCCGAGGAGATGTTCTCCTTCGGGAGAGTTGTAATAAAAACAAAAAGTACTGGATTAATTATTGAAGTTTGATTTATAAAAAGGAAAGATTTTAATTTTACAGTTCCTCACGAGCAAGACGTTGTCATAAAAACAAAATTTCATTGGTAATGTTGTCCTTAAAGGGGGGGGGGGTGTCCTCCGGGGGAGTTGTGTGATGGAAGTCATCCCCCGGGGAGTTGTGCTCCGGGGGAGTTGTCCTCTGGGGGAGTCGTCCTCCGGGGGAGTCGTCCTCGGGGGGAGTCGTCCGCGGGGGAGTTGTCCTCCGGGGGAGTTGTCCTCCGGGGGAGTTGTCCACCGGGGGAGTTGTCTTCGGGGGAGTAGTCCTCCGGGGGAGTTGTCCTCCGGGGGAGATGTCCTGCGGGGGACCCGTCCTGTGGGGAAGTCGTCCTCCGGGGGAGTTGTCCTCCGGGGGAGTTGCCCTCCGGGGGAGCTGTCCTCCGGGGGAGTTGTCAGGTGGGAGTTGTCCCCGGGGGAGTTGTCCTCCGGGGGAGTAGTCCTAGAACCGAATACATGACATGTATCAGTTACCTCATAATGAATACTTTGTGGTGTTAGAAATTCTTACTTTATATGTAGAATGCTTGAAAAGTCAGTCAAAGTTAACCAAGGTTGACGAGGATGATCCGAAGTCCATAAGTTGACAACATATATCCTGCATAATCAGTGTATGTCAACTATGATGCAATAGATGCCACGGGATTGCAGTTGTAATTGGGACGCTTGTTATATATATTAATTTTTAAGTAGAAAATCAATGCGTCACATTTTACAAACTAAGAAAAGTTCTTTGTATGAGCTTATAGATCCACATGATGCCATGAAGATGAATATTTTAGAAATTTTGACGATGTGTTACATTCCTGTCTTTACTAGATTTTTAAAACATCATTCGCTGTTTCATTTTATTTGTTCACAATTTTAGTTAGATCTTGGATGTATGTAAAATAAAAATTCATAGTAACTAAAACACAGTAAGATTAATAAAGTCACTTCATATAAAGCGCATAGAGACACCATGTTTAATGCGCTATAAAAGTACAATTTATAATCATTACTATTATTATTTTATTGCTTCAATTATCAGATGAACGTCGTCGTGCTGGTAGTCGTCTTACAGACATTCCTAACCATCAAATCTATTAATAGCAAGTCGAAATTCGAGCAAGCCAAGTAAGTATGAGCTATTCAGTTATCTCACTTCATGTCCTCTAGTACATTATCAGTCATCAAATGACCAATCATCAAATAATATTTCTCATTTGCCAAATAGTATATTTCAGACCTGAATGTGAGCTTCATCTTAAACAATATTGATAATACCGTGAATGGCAATTTTAGACTTCACAGTGTAACTCATAAAATAATGCTATCGTCTTTTCTAAAAGATTACTATTACATGTTTTCTTTTCGACATCATGTAATCTTCTCTCCCCTCTCTCTCTCTCTCTCTCTCTCTCTCTCTCTCTCTCTCTCTCTCTCTTCTTTTCATTGCTCACTCTCCACTATCTCCCATCTACTATCATTTGACGTACTGTAAGAACTTTAACCATTCGCTTTCCTTCAATACTGCAGGGTGGTTTCGGGGTTTAGAGGCGCTTATCATTACTAAAATAGAATATTTGCGCCTAGCCATTGAGCATTCTATTTATGATGACCTCTTTTTTCTATACGCTTTATTCCGATTTAATATGTTTCAAACTTAATATACATTGAATATATATATATATGATATATTCAGCAATGGAAATACCCACATTAAAGTCGAGTTGAGGTCTGGCCACCTCAAGTCGACAACGGAACTTTAAAAATTTTACGATTAAATACAATATAGGCCGTAATGTATGGCTGCCTGTTCACTATACTCAAATGGAGCGATACCCCTGGGTTACCAAATACTAGCCATCGATGACTTCAGGTCAACTGTTTGACCTAAACCATAACTCTAGCCAATAGCTGTTCAATAATTGAACGGGCAGTAATACGTTACGGCCTATAATGTATTATAGGCCGTATTATCGACCTGACGTCTGTTGACTTGAGGTGGCCAGACCTCAAGACTCAAGTTGACTTTCATGTGGGTATACTCATTGCTGCATATATATATATATATATATATATATATATATATATACACCCATATATACATTGACGTAAATCCCGGGGGATGGGGAGATATATCCCCCCCCCCATTTTTTGAGAGGGGGATGGCGTGTACAAATATTCCCCCCCCCCCACTTTTTAAGGAAGAAATGATATTTGAATCAATCTTTAAATATAATTTTTATTAATCTGTCCTAAACAACCATCATATTTTAGAATTTCTAATTGAAAATGCGATTGAAAACCAAAAAAAAAAAAAAGCGGTTATTTTTGGCTCGCTTGCTTGGCTCGCTCGTCATAATTTCAAGTTTTCATTTGAAAAAGCGATTGAAAACCAGAAAAGTGGTTATTTTGGGCTCGCTCATCATACTCCAGTATTTTAGAATTTCTATTTGAAAATGCGATTGAAAACCAGAAAAATTGTAATTTTTTTGCTCGCTCGCAAGATAAAAATTAAAATGTGTGTAAGGGGGTCTGTGCAGGTGGGTGAGGGCGTGTGTTTACACTTAAGTGTGAGTTCGACAGAAAAAAAAAATCGACAAAAAAGTCGATCATTCCCCCCCCCCCTCCACTCCTCAAAGTGGACTTACGCCGGTGTGTGTGTGTGTATATATATATACATATATATATATATATATATATATATATATATATATATATATACATATATATATACATATATATATATATATATATATATATATATATATATATATATATATATATATATATATATATATACATATACATATATATATATATATTTAATATATATATATATATATATATATATATATATATATATATATATATATATATATACATATATATATTTATTAAACAGAATGAAACTCGCATCTAATCAAATCTAATCATATCAATGAAATCATACTTGCAGAAGATCAACTCGAGCTGCTGTAGTATTGCTGCCGCTTCTTGGCATCACGTGGATCTTTGGTTTCCTAGCAACCGGGTCGGAAACCATCTTTTTCCAGTATGCCTTCGCTTTGCTCAACTCTCTACAGGTGAGAACTCCAGATGACAATGAATACTCCAAGATCGTTAATTAGCTGAAAATCAGTATGCCATGGTATGCTGTATTGTATTGTAGGCCAATAATTGTAATGGCTATAAAGGAGAAGAGTTTTTAGAGAGATCGAAAATATTTCGAATAATAATCTGTTATGTAATAGAAACTCTTACTATGATTCAAATCGAAAAAGCTTTGTCAGTATATCTCTGTCAACTACAACAGCTCTGAAAATAGATTAATTCCTTCCAATAATCGTTGGCAAAAAGGCCGTCAGTGAATTTGTACATCATACATAAGATTTAGGGATAATGGTGTAATTGTGACAGACAGTATTGTTTGTTTTCGTAGTGAATACTTTTTGCACAAATGTTTCATATAAAAACACGTAATGCAGTAACGGCATGGAATGAATCTGACGATCTATCCTTGAAATATACTGATAATATCACCGACGTATATTGATAGTACCACCGATCAATCTTTATGAATGATCAAAGTTTAATTAAAGGTCCTCTGTAATGATGTGCTAATGATTACTGCTCAAACCTGATTTCTTGTACATCTTTATAGGGGGTCTTCATCTGTATATTTCATTGCTTCACGAACGATGACGTCATGAAAGTCGTCAAATTGAAATACAAGCGATCCAAGCAACATTTCGACACCATCTCAAGTCATCACTCGGTAAGAACTGCACGAAAATATCATTATCATAAGTGTTATAATTATTAAGATCGTTATCACTATCAACGTTATTACTATTACTATAAATCATTATTATTTTCATCATGAATAAAGTTATTTTATCTTTATTACTATCATTGTTATTGTCATTGCTATTATTATTATCATTATTATTATTATTATTATCATTATTATCATCATTATTATCATTATCATCATCATCATCATCATCATCATTAGTAGAAGTGTTTTCGAGAAACATTCAATATAAGTTCCTCCTGCTGACTACTTTAGTTTTAATTCCATTTTTCTTTTAAATTACCTAGATGGCTGGGCGATCTCGGTCAACTGCAAACACAAATAGAGTTTTCCCAGGTAATCTTTCTTCTTCTTCTTCTTCTTCTTCTTGGAATATTGCCTGCACACCCAGCCGCGGATCCAGGATTTGAAGGGGGGCCCATGGCCATGGAATTTTTTTTTGTAAACTAGCGACATAAAAAAAAAGGTTGTACATTACATCCCGGCAGTGAAAAAAAAAATAAAATAAAATTCCGTGTGTCGTAAAAACCATATTAGAGGAGTAGGCGTATCATATTATCCTATTACAGGTCCCAAAAGAAAAATCTAAATTTAGCGACAAGCAAAAAAAAAAAAAAAAAAAAAAAAGGTTGTACATTACATTTGGCATTTCGGCCTTCTTCTTCTTCTCCCCCCCCCCCCCTTTCTTTTTCGGGGGGGGGGGGGAGGAGGGGGTCGAGGTACCCAAAATGGTCAAAAATGGGCTGTAGAAAACACAAATTTTGAGTCTAGGGGGGCCAAGGCCCGCTCGCCCCCCCCCCCCCCCCCCGGATCTGCGCCTGGATAACATGCAGTTCAAGTTTTACCACAGGAATGGCTTTCTGAGAGAAATATTGTAATGCCGCCCTCTTTGGCATTACATGTAAATTGTATCGCACAAACAACATTTGAAGTGTATTTTTGATATATTGTACGATTAAGAGTGTTAATATAATATACGTTTCATTGTTGCATATTTTAATCGGACAACATTATACATGTATTGACGTAATTTTGCTTCACATCAAAACAAGATTTTAAATGAAAAATGGTGCCACGCCACTTTTTAAGATTTGTGGTAAAATACAAATTTAGAGCAAACTCAGTCAAAATAGAAATAATCTCTACTAACCATTTTATGGGGAAACTTTCTTCATACTTTTGTATTTCTGTTTTCTTCTGATTGCAGTGGGCAGGAAAGTAGCTTTTGCAGAAAAGACCTCGACGACTGGTACCGATACATCGGTCTTTTGATCCAATGAGAGGGAAATGGCAAAGAAAGAAAAGCTGAAAACAGTCCTTCCCCACTAAAGGATATGCATAATTAGCAGGAATACTTGACAACCCTTCTGCAAAGTTGTCAAGACCGACAACCAACAGATGCGAAAACGTCTCGATAAATCAATGTTATTGATTTTATTCATTTATATTTATTTATTTTGTCTTCTTTTTTATA
The DNA here is from genome assembly GCA_029962745.1 of Echinometra lucunter. Taxonomy (NCBI): domain Eukaryota; kingdom Metazoa; phylum Echinodermata; class Echinoidea; order Camarodonta; family Echinometridae; genus Echinometra; species Echinometra lucunter. The sequence goes on from CM057158.1 coordinate 28,277,513, forward strand.
CTGCAGGGTTGTCCTGTTTAGTTATGAAAAAAATGCTTTCCAAAGGCGCCCTGCAGCTAACAAAATTATTCTACATGAAAATACAAAAAAAAAGAACAGTTATGGGTAACATTGTAAAATACACAAATGGAGAGTGAATTAATAGTATTATAATTGTACATGAATTATTTGAATAGCACTGTTATAATTCCATTGAGTCAGATTTAAAGCTTTGCATAGTTTTTTTAAAACTTATTTTATTTTGTTTTATCTCTCTTATTTACCCAGGGTAACCTAGGTGATTAAAACAACTATTATCCTTAAAGGCCTCGCACAAAAACACACATTATACTGCAATACAACGTAATACATGACTTTGGAATGATAGACATCCAGATTTTGAAACAAAGTACACAAGAGAATATGAAGGGACAGAACATGAAGACAAGAAATATGAACCAATTTTGCAAGGCTACTATCAGAAACATCCTTTCCATAAACCGCGTTCTTTCTGACAACCGTTCGGAGTGTTAGTCAGAACGGCATTGTTGGTCTCGATGAATTGCCACTTGGTCTAATCCCACTTTGTCTAATCCCATTTCGTCTACAACCAGTGTCCAATAACCATTTGGTCTAATTGCCACTCAGCCAATTTACCGTTTCGTCTAATTTCCAGTAAGGCTATGCTCATTTCGTCTAATACCCACTTGGTCTAACACCACTTAGTCTATCTGATTAGACGAACTGGTAATAGACCAAATGGTCATTAGACGAAATGAGGAAAGCTAAGTAGACAAAGTGGCAATTACGCCATTTGATCATTAGAAAAATGACAATTAGCCTGGGTGTCAGATCAAGTGATGATTGGACCAAACGGAAAATGGGTTTAGCCATAGTGGTGTTAGACGATCTGGTAATTAGACCAACTGTTATTAGACCAAGTGGCTATACACCTTGGAGATGTCCAGCTTGGACCATGCCTTTGTCGATACTTTTTTTTCTGTCAATGAAAGCTTATTTAAAGTTTAAAAAGTTTACAAAGTTGAAAGGTCGTTTGAAAAACAATCATTATATAGCAAATTCACCTTGTCAAACAAAATTTGCTTTTTGATCAAGCAATAATTTTCGGTTCCAATTAAATGCAATTGTAGTAGATGCAATTATGTAGATGTTATCTGTGCTGAATAGTTTTTTAAAACATAATCTGAGAACTAAAATAGGACCTTAAAACAATGAAATTTTAAAGTCATTCAGTTATCGATGACTAAAAGCAAAAATGCCGTATTCCTAACCTAAGAACCATGCACATGTATCAACAAAATTGGTTAAATTCAGGGCCTGGCCCATGTAGCCTTGGAAATATATTTTACGTTTAATGTACAACTTCGCTCATGCGACAAAGAGATGAAGTATCGTGTAAAAACATCTCTTCTTTGATTGTAAATAAACACCATGCACAAAAACAGGGAAATAGCGTTGTGCCTTTAAGGCAGCTGTCTTTCACTTTTCTTGAATAAAATCCCTATTTTAGTGTAAATATTTTTTTTCTGTGAACTTCTGTAATCATTTTCTCTAAAATGAAAAGAAAAAGGAACTTGCCTTGATAGGTATAACACGAGTATATTGCTCTCAACACATGCATGGTTTATTTTGACTGAGAATTAAATATGATACTGTATAATCTTATTTCTATATCAATACGATAATTAAATTCAAGAAATCATGTAGAATTATTGCAGATCAAAACAACTCATGTTCTTCATAATCACATTAGATCCATTAAAATGGATCAACATAAACAATGATAATTGTGATTACAACGTTCTGTAAATGATTTTTTTTAAACCTGATGTTGATTTATATCACTTTGATGTTGTCATGTCTTTCAAGAGAGATTTTGATGTGCCTATGAGAAATAAAAGCTTGTAGCAATCCTAAATATGCATTTGCTTTTCTACGTTAAAGAATATGTAAAAGATATCGAATAGAAGAGAAATTCTTACCTGTTGCAAGCACGAAAGCGGTTTAGCCTAGAGCTCAGTATTCACCAGGACAAGTCTACACTTAAAAAACAAACTAGTTAACCCATTCATGACAGGAATTATTTAAAGCCTAATTTTATCAGCTTTTATTCTTCAAATTGGCAACACCAACATTTTTATTTTATTGCTACATTTTTCTTATGAAACGTCATGTATCTGAAATGAATATAAATTGACAGAAATTATGATGAGAAGTCAAAAAGTTGTCAATTTCCAGGGGAAAACGGTGATTTTAAACTTTCTATCACATTGCCAATTTAAGGATTTTAATGCTTATTTTCCTTTAAAAAAATTTTCAGCATCAAACAACGAATATTGACACAACCAAAATGGGCACAGTTTGTGAAGAATTTTTTGCTCTTTCTGCTCATGTATTTGGTGTGATTTTTAGGGCTTTACATCAAAAGATATTAGGCCAAACCACAAAATGTGGACCTCTGTCACGAATGGGTTAAAATCAATAGTTGATCTGTCGATGACAGACCACCTAATGACTAGATTAAGGATCAGCTGGGTGCAACTATTATGTCTAGTCATATATCTTACTATTATTCTCAGAAATGACTGGCATGTTCTAGTCAAAATACGACTAGAAAATAGTATAAAAATGACTTTAAAATAATAAAACAATGATTAGAATAATAGTTGCACCCAGCTGACCCTTTCGTCTGGTCGTTTTTATCTAGTTTGTTTTAAGAGTGTAAAAATTAAGCGCAGCTTGATTTCCAACCAATCAGAATTGAGTATTTGGGACTGCGTTTAATTTTTTTTTAGTTGCGTTTAATCCCAAATTTTTATGCAAGAGGGCATTATATTCATTTGCATTTCATGGAGTTCCAAGCTCTAGGAGTTGATTTCCTAAAACAATCTTTTGAAATACCAACTATCTTGGATTTGGTCTGTAATCGTATGGGTATAACTAGCTTGGACTCAACCCAACACACCAGGCATAAATTCAGTGAATCAGTTTCATGAACTGAAGTATTGTTTCGCAGTAAATCCCCGGAGAGATTGCACAGCTAAGGAGGAAAGGAAGAGAGGGATCTCTTCCCCCTCCTTCCTCAGGTAGGCCCTTCATACCAACGAAAAGGTCATCAGATTAAGTAATCCAGGTTTGAAGAGCGTCCACACATGTGAACACGGGCAGCCCCTGAGTCAGCGAAGCACTCCCCGTCTTCCTCCCCAGGAGTCTTGGCGGAAACGCTCAATTGGTGCTCGATGCAGCCCGGACATTCTTCGTACCAATGATTAAGCGTTGCAATCAGAGTTGTGTATACTAGCTACCAAAGAGCGGATGCTGTATCTTAAGTCTAGGTTCTACCTCTGTTTAATAGTCCCAGGGCTCTGCTAGAAATATCTATTCATTGTAGATGTATTCACGCCTGTGATTTCAATTTCAGTCCTTGCCGATTACTGGTTTAAGTGATTTTGAAGCTGTTCATAGTAATACACAAAAAAAAAACCGTTGCATAAATATTACCATTAATGGTAACTCTGCCATCAGTGGTAACTACCATGGTTACACTGCTCATTCAGCCAATCAAATTCACGTATGGAAGTTACCATTGATGGCAAAGTAACAATTGATGGTAAGCTTTATGCAACGGGGCCCCGGTCATGCTCATTTCTTTTAATGGCCATTTGGCTTATATAGAACCATTTTCTCATTATCCCACGCAGTCCTTCATATTTTCTTAGATAACAATGCTGTCTTTGGGCCTTTTGTACCCTAGTTTTACCCCAGCGCACAGGCTTTTTTCATTTTCCTTCACTCGTCGTGTGGACATCTCTATACACTCTAAAAACAAATCTAGTCAAATCTGACAGAGTAGTACTACTTTAGTCAAAAGTGACACATTACTAGTCAAAATGTACTACATGTATATAGATCCTAGTAAAATGATTTGACTAGTCTATCGAATCATACAGGCATCGACACTAACTTAACTTGATTATAGTAAAATTGACTAGTATTTTGGTAAAAGTCTGGATAATTTGTACTAGAAATCTGACCATTTTCACTGGAATCTAGATACATTTGACAAGATCCCGTGGGATCCCGTGTTCTAGTCAAATAAGTTACTAGAATTCTGATCATTATCACTAGAATCGTGTCGCTTTTGACTAGAAAGTTGTTTTTTTCTTTGTAGAATTTTGGTCATATTGACTAGAATCTAGTCACATTTGACAAGAAAAGAGTAAGTGCTGGAATGATCCGGTAATCTAGTCAAATCTGACTAGTTTGTTTTTAGAGTGTACTAGTAATTTATACAGCCTATGGTACAGCCTGAACTTGACATCCGCCGAAGATATGGTCATTAAGAACATTCTTGTCGAGCACGTATGAGAAAATTCATCTTATCTAAAGACTCAGCACTGAACAATTAACCTGAAATCGTTATGGATTGCCCTATTAACGTGATTAAAGCGGCGGAGATACATGATGTCAACATCTCCCTCTATCAAATTTAAGATGGTATACATGACCAATTACCTGTCCAGTCTTCCTGTAGCTTCACGTAATCTGTCATGAAGTAATAATTTTTAATGATAAAGAGAAAGATGGTTTATGTTTGTTGTTTTGGGGTGGTTTTTTTCAGTAATTACAAAATGAATTATGAGAAATGATTTTTGAGAGATAAAAGGATAAATGTCATTGTGACCTTTATATGAATCATTAAAATGACGATGAAAGGAATCAATATTACAAAATAAAATAGACTTGAAAATAAATAGATTTAGATCAAATTCAAATAAAAAATTAAATCAGCAATCCTGATTAAATCAAGTCATCCATCGATCATTCATGATTAGTTCTATGCATGAATAATCAAGGAATGAATGGGTGAAAAATCAATCGATTTGTCATTTATTTACGTCTAAAGTGGGTATATCTAATTCACATTCGAAATCTTTGAGCGAAAGAAAGATGATTTCTCCATAATAGCAACAAAAATATCTATATCAGTAAATTGAATAAAATCAACCAGGCTACAAATCATTCGCGCATACAGTTTCATATCAACCAATTAGTCAATACATCAATTTATCAAGCCTTTTAATCAATCAATCTATTTATTAATCAATCAATCTGTCAAAACAATTATTATTGAAGACAAAACAAAAGAATAGCTAAATCGTCTTGGCTCAATGTCTTATCATTCCTTTAAGAAAGAGATGTGTCCCATTTTCCCATACCAACAAAACAAATCAATCTATCAATAATTATTCATCATTGCTCAACATTGTATAAAAAATTAAGATTATCACGTCCCGTGAGCATTCAAGACACTGAAAAAGAAGACACGGCAATCTTGGCTCAATGCCTGATCAACCCTTTAAGTAAAAGAGGTATTTCCCATGCATGAGATGACACAGCGACTATGTTAACCGTTAATAACACACCTTATTCGTCATTATAGAAAGGGTGGGGCCGATTAAGGAAAACCTTAGACAATTAATGTTGACCAAGTCATTGTCTGTGGGTTTGTCTGCTTCTATGTATTTATATTATTCCTAGTATCAGAATGATATCATGTTGATTATTTTTGACGACCTCAATAATCGTCTTTGTCGAGATTAAGCGAAATCCGTCCAGTATTACAATTGTGAATCTCAATAATATTTCTGTGCAAAAGCCTTTAGATATTACATTTATGTAGTAAATCTACGAGAAGATGAAAATGTAGACACAGACAAACACTTGGCTTTCATGCAATCATGAACAATACAGGCCTCTTTCTTTAAGTCCTGGCAACTTATCTTGATGATTTCAGATTTTGAAAAAAGTGATTGTTAAAAGCCATGTTTTGTCTTATCCTCAGACTAATCTTTTGAGGTATAAGCTTATCAGTATAAAAGCAATGGATGAAATGAAATGAACTTCAATTATTTCAGAAGATTAATGGAATGCTTTGTAAAGAGGCAATTAAACGATGGAAGACCTTTTTAAATCAATAATTGTTTTAAAAAAATGTTTTGATTTGGGCCTATATCAGCCTCATCCATTTGAATCTAAAATTTGTAATCCATTTAAATGTTGAGAACAAGTCCCAATTAATAGCTTATTCAAACGGACAATAACCGATAGCTGAATTAACATTCAAGGGAGCTTTAAGCTATAGCACCTTGTATGAACACGCCCATGGCAGGTCTTGCAGACGATCCGTCCAGAAAGATTAAAGGAAGTTTTCGCGCTTGAATGCAATGCAACGGTTAGTTCGTCCACAGGTCACTTCGCATGCATGCATATCGTGCGCTCAGTTAGTGGTAGCGGTACATGCCACTGCACTGTAGTTGGAAAAATTCTATTTTAAGCTCGGATCGAAGAGAGGAGGGGGGAAATGAAGATAGTTTATCTAGAGTTCAAAGTTGACCAGAAATTGACGACGATTCAGATATTTGATGATGATAGGATTACGAGGAGAGCTGCTCTCGAATAGCGATAGAAGAAAGTAAGGAGAGAGTGGGAGAGTAGCGGGCCGAATGTGGGACGTTATCCAAAGATTTCGTTGGGGATTAAACACTTTTGAATGCCCTGCGTAAACGTTGTTCTTATTCATCAAATGAATGATGCTGGGAATTTTATGTGGATGATTATATATTCACTGGTTAAGCTGGTTCCTGATTTTTAAGAGAGGAAGGATCCCATCTGTTTATTTGGCGAGTATACTGTGTTATTCTTTATTTTATAATTCATTGTTAGTTAGATGTACTTGTATTTTTTTTAAACTTTAACCTTCTTTACTTAAGTACCGTATGTTAATATGTGTGATAGTACCCTGCATATCTAGGAAATGCTGTTTCTAGCATATGAAGCATTGTCTATTCAGAACTACAAGCATTTTAAAATCGTGAAAATAGGATGAATAAAATTTTACCCTATATTTGGTAAATAAGTAATGCATGCATGTTTTGTTTGATAAATTCTAACCCAACATTGCATATTTTTTACTCGACAAACATGCATCCTATCTTTATACCCAACATTAATTATAGTTTTACTCAACCTATTTTTTATTTTGTTTTTATCTTACTTATTTATTTCCAAGTCCATTCAACTTCCTTCAATTCAATAAGATCATACAAAACATATATATATCAAGTGAAGTAATACAAACAATATCATATTGATTTCCAGTAATAGTAAACACATACAATATACAACAGAATGTTGCTGTATATATCAATGGAGTTTTAAATACAGTACAATATAAAAGAATGTTGGGGAACCTATTACAAGCGGAGTTTGTCGAGTGAGGACCTCATTTAACTTACACAAGGAATTGGAGATATAATATAATTGAAGAAAAACAAAAGAAAAAGGGAAAACTGTAAACGAGGACAAAGCAATATGATAGAGACTGCAGTAGGGAGGGTTATAGACAGAAAGAAATTAGGAAGGTGAGAGAGAGAGAGAGAGAGAGAGAGAGAGATAGAGAGAGAGAGAGAGAGGAGAGAGAGGGAATCAGTGAAGCAGAAATAGAGAAATTGCAACCGTGCAGCTTGTTGTGGGAGACCCAAATTTTGACTAAAACATAATTTGAGAATAGTCCTGCTCTCATCTAAAGATAATTCATATCATCGTGATCCACCAGGCATGGTCGCAAAGGCTATATATATATATATATATATATATATACACATATATCTCCCCCCCTCTCTCTCTCTTTCTCTCTCTCTCTCTCTCTCCCTCTCCCCCTCTCTTCCTCTCTCTTTTTAAAAATAATCATTCGTTTGGGTGAGGGGCTGTGGGTAACTCTGTAAAAAGATATTTGTTAGAATTTTAACCAGACGGTAATTATATGTCCAACAAACTTTGGGCAATTTTTTTACCCAATGCGGGAAGCATATTGTCCACTCAGAGTAAAAATAAGCAGTAATTACTTTAGAGTGGGCAAATTTCCATCAAGTTGGATAAAAAGAAATGCCCAAAGAAATGCCCAAACTAAGTTGGACACAGAATTACGCTCATGGCACATTTTCACCCAATATTTTTTAGAGTGTAAGCACCAAATGAGGGGGGAGCTATCTCTGCACATTACTTCTTCATATAACTCATGCATCCAATGACTTCATACACAGGCACTGTGTCACTCTATCCATCATCATAATATCTGCGATGACCCCGATCATCGTCAGACAATATTCCTTGGGAATTACAAGAGGGAAAAGCGGAGATGACGGTTAAAAGATGACCATGCAGCGAGACAGCTGCAAGGAGCGCGAGCTTTCCAGAGTGGGGAGGGGCGCCTTCCGTTTTCTGACCTAGAAAAGGCGCATTTGAAGCAAGTTATAACATTAACATTCTGTCTGTGTCTGTCGCAGTGATTAACTTAGAGTAGTTATTCTTCAAATGATACTACAAGCATGACAAGGGGAAATAGGGGGACCCATTCTTTTGATATGCCGCAGAAATAATGAAATAAAAAGTAACAACATGACAGAGGTTACACATCATCTTTACTGATATGGTCGAAACGGCATTGAATCCAGAAATCACATGTATATGCAGATTACCACCCATCCGTTTAAAGCAGCTGGCTACGCCAATGCATTGATATTAGAAGGGGGGAAAAAAGAACAAAATATATGATAAACACATAATGAAAGATCTGATTAGAGTTTATCATTGTTAAGTTTCAATTTTTCTTTATGTATGTCTCCAAGAAAAATCTCCAAATGTTATTGTGCGAGAAAGGAAATTCTTTTTGCCCAATTGATCGTGGGCCCGGCAGCCACTGAGCAGCGCCAGATCGACGTTGCTCTATCCTTTTCAGTTCTTGAACGCCAAAGAAGGTAGCAGCAACTCCCATCTTTTAACGTCTTTTGGTATGACGCGGCCGGGGTTCGAACCCGCTACCTCCCGATTGTGAGGCGGACGCTCTACCTACTGAGCCAACACATCGGTCAAACTCTATGTTTCTAAGTTTGAAAATGGAAGTAAATGAAATGAAATGAAATGTAACGATTGTGTAAAGAAAAACGAACAGATGACACCATACTTGTGTTCAACAGAGATAATACGATTGGCGTGTGTGAAAGTAGGTATTATTAATGTTCTTAAATATCTTTAAAGTTCTTCATGAAAATGTGATACTACAAATTCTTATCTAGGCCCTTATATAGTATTGATCACTTTACAAATTTGTTTTTCATTATGGCTGATGGATCAAATTTGTTGTGAGCTAAAAACGAATTTGTGTTAACAAATTGAAGGTATGAATACCCTAGAAACAATGAAAAAGGCATAAAGTTCAGGGCAAGCATCTTTGAATCAAATCTAATTTCATATAAACATGACAATTTGAATATCATATCCATATTCGCTGATAAAGCTTGTGATATCAGTATTCGTGGTTAATACGGATATACGAGCTGTCGTAACTGTTTACGCACAGGTCATTGAGTAATACAATCTCGTTACAACTCAATCAAATCGTGAAACGAATCCAAATGGGTATAGATTTCTCGAATCATTCTCTCAAAATAGCTCTGTTAATGCAAATCGGTTCTCTTCGTGACTTGGCCTATAATACAAACATTGCAAACAATCCTTTGGTTAAGAAAAAGAATAAAGTTTGTGATAAAATGATCACCCCTCACTCCCCTCGCAATTAGTTAATCCCAAATCGCTAATACAGTGTAACATAATACATCGAACAAGTTTTTGACAGTATCTAAGTCCTAAATATGACTTTCAGACGTCTCCTTTATAAAAGATAGTGTGACATTCGTTAGCAAGATGAAGTATGTGCTGTATTTTTCAAAGTAAATTTTGTTGTTTTTCGGAATGATTATGACACTCTACGTCAAGATTTTATTCATTCGGGGGGGGGGGGGGGGGCTCTTATCTTCACCGTGTGTATTTGGCAATCGGTGTGTTTTGTTGCAATCATTTACAATGAATTTATGCCATATTATGATTTCATGATGGGTAATATAAGTAGATCACATAGACTGTTTGGGAAAGTCTTCGTACAATAAGGGCGGCCGGGTCAGCCCAAACTGTGTCACTTATTTCCCTCATGCCTGCTCTGAAATTTCAAGATTTTCGGTGGGAGCATCCCCCATCAGGTTCCCTTAAACAGAGATCGAGGCTATACAGCGAAATTCTAAAGAGCAAGATCAACATTAATGTGTAATCCTCGGTTTGGATCTCACATTCCCCTATTACGTTGCAACCTTTGTTTTAAATCAAGGATTGATTAAAAAGAAAAAAAAAAACAGCTGCAATATCTGTTCTTCACTGATTGTTTTCGGAGCTGCTTCGGAAACCAAATGGATGCAAAGACCTCTATGATATTTTTTCCTTGTAAGATATTCAATCTTCATTATCTATGAAAGAAAAAAGATATCCATTATTATTTTATGGAATATTTTTCAGCATAAGAATATTTTCAGTCTTAAATATGTCATGTTTTAAATATCTCCAGTAGGCCTTTCATTAAAAAGATGACCGGACGTACGCTCCAGCTACCGGGTTTTATTTTGTCAAAACTACATGGTTAGGGTCAGAATTGGATGAAATTTTAGGTTGTATTGGGCTCGAGGTTAGGCTCTGTATCGTTAGCGTAGACAGGTCCTCATACCTGGGGGAGGGGGGAGGGGATGATTAACCCATTTGAGTCCACCTCAAAATATGGGGGGATGCATCCCCATCCCCCCCCCCCCCCCCCGCTATCTATGCCCCTGCTCTGTAATGCCCTTTGCGTAGGAGACGTCATTTGCCAGAAGTAACATGCAGGACCTGATCAGTGACCGGCTCAAGCTTTGACTCATCCTCCGATACACAAGGTGATTGCAAATAGAAAAGACATACGCTCCGTTGAATTTCTTGTACACGCACTAACTATCTTTTAAACTCTTGCAAAGGTGATAAACGCTGCGTTGAATTTGTAGCGTATGAACCCAACTTTCTTGATTATTTTACTCAATTAAGCAGGAAATGGCCCATTTAGTAATTTTCTTTGTTTTTATTTTCATTATTTATTATTTATTCATTTGCAGTTTTGTTTACCCAGGGTAGATTGTCACTTACAGAACAGAACTGAACTGAACTGATTAGCGAATGTGACGCAATGACAAAAAATGGAAGGACACATTCGCTTTTATTTTTAAAACGTTTTTTTCATAGTTTAGATATGCCTTTAATTGTTTAACGAATCGTTTGTTGTAGTTGATTATGATATCTGATGCATCGAGCTACACTCTCTCTGCAAAGGAATAAAACAAACTTTTTTTAGAGCAAGACACACGTATAGCTATTTCGTAACGTCGTTTTGATGACGTAATGATTTTTGTCTCTGCGTAGTTAAATGTCGTCACCCTTGCGTCATGGATCGTCGTACAATGTTTGATGATCTTAGAGAAACAAAAGAAACAAGTGTGACAACAAAACTTCAAGATAGCCTATATTCCTTCCGATCTTAATCAGTCCTCTCAGATTCTCAATTATGTGAACTAAAGCTAAGATTGTTGCATCTCCGACTACGCGACTTAATTTGGAAACTTAGATTTTGGAACGAAAAGAAAGTGTAAGTTCATACAAATAAGAATGTTTTGAAAGGAAGAGGCTTTTGTGAGAAGGCGGTAACCGATGAGGATTTTGTTGTTGTTGTTGTGTTTTTTGTTTTTGTGGGGGTGGGGGTCAAGAATTTTTTTAAAACAACAACACAGGTACAGGTTGGTATCAATATGCATATAGCACATTAATTTATTTGATATACGATTAAACAGCAATGTAGATAAAATGCCTTGCTCAAGGGCATAGGTGCCGTGCCGGGGATCGATCCCCCGACTTTCGAGTCTCCAATCAAGCGCCTTAAACCACTCGACTACGGCACCTCAAGAAGTTTGATTGATTATTGTCGGATATGTCATCTATATCACCTAAAATTTGAATAATTGAATAGGCCACATTCAACAGTTTGTATCGGTTTCTCTTTTCAGGGATGAAAGGAGATAGCAAAACGGGATTTCTGAGTTTATTCAATATTTTAAAACAGTCACCAATAATCCTTTGTTACTGTCAACAGAAAGGATGTCTTGCTGCTGTTTTGTGATAATTTGTGATAATAGCATCTCGCCGTTTGTATATTTTTTGTTGAATATCATCTTATGTTGTATATTTACTTTTGTATGTCTGAGATCTTATCCATTCTTTCGAGTTCTCAGCTGTTTTGTTTGTTTGCTGTTGTTTTTTCTGAAACAAACTAGAACTTCTTTCTATCGAATGAGACTTAATTTTTCTCGGAATGCATATTTCAAAGAAGTTTTCAGTTGTATTTTGGATAAACACACTTGTCACTTCATGGGCCTTTGTTAGTCCTAACATGTTTATCACAAAATGAACTTAAGAACAGACGTCATTTGTGTTGATGAAACCACGCTACGGATTACAACATCAGTTTTTGCATGCGTCACAAAATAACGACCAGGGGCGTCAATTCGTTTTATATTTAGAAGGACATAGAATTTGGGGGCATACATACTCAAAAAAGGTCATCAGCTTAAAATTGGAGGCATACACATAAAATTTGCTGATAAGCAAAAAAAAAAAGGGGGGGTCCTTAGCTTATATATATATATATATTGGGGGGAACATACCCTGTTGTGTCCCCCGTCATTTTTTTTTTTTTGGGGGGGGGCATGTCACCCCCCCCCCTCCCTGATTAACGCCCAAGAATACAGCATGACCGTTACTCAAGAACAGGTTCTTTCTCGATTTTAATCCCTGCTGTGGTTTTGCCATTCAGGAAGAAAGGATGGGATACACTATTTACGTCATGTTGTGGCGAAACAACTTTTTGTGTTCGAAGTAATCATTTCTTGTAACTTCTTCCTTGATATACATTTTTATTCTTCAGAGACAATATCCTGGACAAAGTAAGGGGAAGAATTGTAGCTGTAACGGCCTCGGAAATGTAGGGGGAAAAAAAAAACCATGACGTATGTGTTTGATGACGAAAACGCAACTTTATCAGAATCAAATTTTTCCCTCTCTAGCTCTCGGAATTTATAGAGTGGAAAGAGGCGTCAGAATCCCCCCCCCCCCCCCCCTCCCCATATGCAAATCTTCCCATGAGTCTATGGAATGGAGACTAGCATATCCAAAGTCCTCTGGAAGCGCATAGAGACGTTGTGATATGCGCTATATAAGAACGGAATATTGTTATTATTAAACAATTCGAAAAAGGATAGATTTGCTATTTAACATTTCTTTACATTTACTATATATATATATATATATATATATAATTTTTCAGCATTGTGAATGGGAAAATTACATAATACATCTATCGTCATATTCTGAAGTCGATCAACGCAGCTGTATTTCGGATAACAGTGCACCAATAAGCAGCTGATTATTACTGGTCCATGCATTCTCAAAATACAAAAATATCAACCGCTTTAAAGAGGAAAGTGTGAGCTCTAGCTAATTCCCCCCCCCCCAAAAAAACCCCACCATCTAATGTTTGACATATATCGGTATAATTAGTCCATGTAATCGTTTAGCGTAAACAAACTTCTAGTTAAAAGTTAAAACATGAAAGGCGTTATACGGATCGGGGGGGGGGGTGCAGAAACATTGCCTTCAGCAACATACGAGTGTTTTCTACTTGTGAAATGAATGAAGGGAAATTGAGGGCAATGCAAGCCCCATTCCTCGTATACAGAAAAACATTCATGATTTGGGCCCTCTGATGTATGTAATAATGCTGAATCGACAATGATGATGGAAAGATTTTTTTTCTGATGACGATATACTAACAAGTAATCTTAGTATCGCATTTACGCTTACGGAGTCCATAATTCACATCTGCAAAGAAACACATAAAAGATAAAGTAGACTTTATTGCTTTGATATATAAGATGACTTAAAAATATGAAAACAAATTTCGTTGCCAGATTATCTCACGTCGCCATTTTTCCGAGAATTGTGGAAAAGTGTAGAATATCGTTCTGAAAAAAGGGTGAATATTGGAGAGAGGCAAATTCAAAGCGAAAAATGTGACAAATGACAAACAAGACTTAGTTTGTTGTGTTTTTTCCCCTTATAATATCATTTTGTAAGATAAAATTAATTGAAATTGAAATTGAAATCTGTGAGAAAATCATTTCAAGGATCGATGTATTATTAGGACTTGTCATTATTAATAGGACAGTACTGGTAATTCGCTTAACACTGAAATACATTTTAAAAGATGGTAAGACTTGAAAACTTTTATTTCAATGAATGAAATTATAGCTTATGAGCAGATGCCGATGAAAAAGTCAGCACTACTTAAAAGGAGCACATCAGTTGTTGTTACTGCTGCTGCTGTTGTTGTTGTTGTTGGTGTTGTTGTTGTTGTTGTTGTTTTACCTTTTTTGTTTTTATTTTGTTTGAGGATATTTTTTTCGGAAATGTACTCTTGAATATTATGATCGGTAAAATTTCACCTCGCAATTGAGTAAATTTTATGCGGTGTCAGATTAAAAGGTACCCGTCAAACACGCATTTTCCAAACAGAGGGGAAAAGTTTACCTTACAAACAAGAATGTTGTCCCAAGTTCAGTACTGAGAAAATTTTGCCATGGAGTGTTGTTGCTCCATGACTCTACTAAAGTGCGTGCAGTTAAACGTGTAGTTATACGGATTACCGGCCCGCGTCTCCGGAGGCTATAACACCTTGCCCCCTTCGTTCGTTCAGTATACACAAACGGTATGTTTTCAAGCTCCCTCTGTCTTAACAAGAATCCCTGGAGTCCACAAGATTAGCGGCAGTATGTGACTCATTACTTTGCTCACATTAATCACTTACACCTTTACTCTTTATAAACAGCATGACCCTTCTCCAATAGGGTAAGGTGATTGTTGTTACCCCCCCCCCCCCTCGAGTCCTATCCCTATTTTTGTCGTTCTCCAAGGCTATTTCCTCTCATTTCAAAAATGCATAATGAACGCTAGTGCTTTGGCCTCTGCAGACATTATGTTTGTTTGCTTGTTGGTTGATTCTTAGGGTGTTTCTTTTTTGTTTGTCTGTTTTTGTTTATGCATATGTTTTTGTTTTGTTTTGTATTTATTTGTTTGTTTTCTTGCTTACTTTTTATTACGACGTATTTAAGAGACTGTCACTGTCACCGATCAACTTAGGCATACCCACCACAAGGTTCCAACTGTACATTGTATTTCACTTTTCCTATTCCTCTTTCTACGCCATGTGGAGGTACTGTGATGAGGTGGTTCATTCACTTGATTCTCAATCCAAGGGTTGAGGGTTCAAATCCAAGCCTGTCACTGACGTCTTTTAGCAAGACATTAATCCACATTTGCCACTCTCCACCCAGGTGTACATGGGTACCTGGCAATTGCTGGGGTAATAATAACTGCAGGGCCCTCAGGAAGAACAGCAATTACTTGTATGCTGATGAGGCTTCCCTGGGTAAATAAAATTATTGTTATTGTAGAAAGATCATGGTTACTTCCATTATGGGCACAGCCAGTCTGATATCCTGATATAATTTAGAGACCACTGATGGAATTATGACGAGGCGCCATTGGACCTTGCCTCTCACATCTTTTTTCATACTTTGCTTATAGGTGTCATAAAAGTTTTAAGGGATCGTCGATCTGTACAAAGTAGAGGTGTCGTGGTCTAGTGGATATGCATCCGGACTGCAGATCACAAGGTACGGAGTTCGTATCCCAGCCGGGCACCAAAGTTCTTTGGCAAGACATTAGTCTATACATTTGCCACTCCCTACCCAGGTGTAAATGGTTACCTGAATATTCTTGAGCGCTATAAGTTACTTTGGCGGCTAGGCTATGACTGACCGGGGTATTATGCGGAAAGCGCCATAAGCATTGCGGCGTGAGGGATTGGCGCTATACAAAATGGGAACCGAGACACATCACCCAACAACATCAAAATGTAACAAAACTATTCTGGGAGGACCAGAGATAATCAGTGTTATCTCTTCACCAGCTTCTGCTCCCCTTAATAGAAAATCTAAAGAAGGAGCTAGCTTCTTGTCTCGAACTTAATGTGCAATTTTATCCCAGACACGATTGATGGAGTGAACGCGCCTTATTTACGGTTCTATTTCTAGTTCCAAGACATTAATTTAACAGAGATCAATTTAGATTCATTTCCCGTGGAAGACACCAACTGTGTATAAGTCACAGGGTGATAATTTTTGCCCCGTTATCGCCCGCTGCTCGTAAGTTAGGGTGGTTCCCCGCTTGTTCACCAATTAGTTTATAGCTTTCACTTTGTGATTGGAGATTGAAGCGAAAGTGACGTTCAATTCAGCGATGGAACCAGAGGATCTGCTATATTTGCAATCCTATATGCAATTTTTTTCCAAGCAAATAAACTTTATTGTTCATACTGAATCAAAGCATATTAAATATAAACCTAGGTTACTGTCTGCATTAAACAAAAGTACAAGGTATAACAAAAGAAAACAACAACATGTAGACAAAGAAGTAAAAATTTTAGCGAACGTATACAAGGAACATATGAACAAGAGAAAAACGAACTTGAGAGGTATAACTGACGAATTAGAGGCAACCAAACAGTATATCCGGATATAGTCAGAGTGGGTCTATAAAAGCACAGAGTAAGAAATAACATTAATGAATCTTAATTGTGTACTTGAAAATGATAGGTAACTGCTAGTATTAATGGTGGTTGAATTTGCAGGATGGATTCTGATGTAGATCTCCAATAATTAAACCCCCCCCCCAAAAAAAAAGAAAAGTCTGAAAACATATAACAATTCGAAATGAAATTGGATGAACAAAAGATTTAAGGTATATACAATGATATTTAAGAATATGTTGTCGTTGATGAAGCAGTGAGACATTGTGTTTATTGAACTGCCCAATACCATAATTTGATAATATTGAATTCCAGCAGAAAGAGTAATCATAATTATTGACATGGTTACAGAATTATTATTATTATTATCATCATTATTATAATCAGTATTATCATTATCATTATTTGTAGTATTATAATTGCTGTTATTGTTATTATTATTGTTATTATTATTATTATTATTATTATCGTTGTTGTTATTATTATTATTATTATTATTGTTATTATTATTATTATTATTATCGTTGTTGTTGTTATTATTATTATTATTATTGTTATTATTATTATTATTATTATTATTATTATTATTATTATTATTATTATTATTATTATTATTATTATTATTATTATTATTATTATTATTATTATTATTATCAAAATAATAAAGAAAGCCAGGGGTGACTGGTACTAAACAACTTCGAATAAATAGAGACATGATTTGCAGTCAAACTCATTTTTCTCTGCTGTTGAGGGTAAAACTGTTCTTACATTGTAAATTAGAAATGGGAACAGCCATTTCTCTGCAAATTGCCTGCCAACCAAGAACGCAGACCTTTCCTGTGTCTGGCTTGACAGCACTGGCGTACTGATGGAGGGGGGGGGGGGGGTTGGGGGAGGCAGTTCCCCCAATAAAATTCAGACTTGGTTTACTTCAAATTCGATTCCAGTGATTTTCAAATATTGCTGAAATGACATGATTTTCCGTGTTTTTTCTCACTTTTTTGTAACTTATATTTTTTTCTGCCACCCCCCCCCCTCAAAAAAAGAAGTTTTTGCTCATTACGCCATTGTTTGACAGGTCACTTGGTGATTAAGTTAGTTTCTTACAAAGCATGAGAGATTTCCATCATTGCCACAGCAAGGATGTTAGATGACAATAAGAAGATTACAATCAAAGATTACTAAATTGCAGATCCGGAAATGATTCACGAGCACTCACTGAATACATGTCTTGTTGACATGATTTGTACAATATAAGATTCGATTTGGTTTATTGTATGTAATTCAGAATAAGAAATCAGTCATTAACGGGCATGATTATTCTGCGTTCGTTCAATATTCCCTCTGTTTTGTATGACTTTCTGATCTGCATACCTTCGGAGTTTTTAAGGCAAAAGCTTATAGATCTTCCTTTATTATTATTTTTTCATAATTTGGCGTGTGTCATGATATGTACGTTTTCAGCTAATCTGAGTTTTTAAATGCCTGCCTAAACATGAGGTTGTCTACATGGTTTTATGCCCGATTTATAATACTTTGATCACTAATTTTGGGGCCATTTTAATAGATTGGACAAAAGACTGTATGGTTACAAATACATGTTAATAACACCTTACTTCGTCTTCTCATACTCTCTTTTTTCATTCCCCCCACAAGATGGAATTAATGAATATTATCAACTCAGTCACCCAACATGGAAACTTTAAAGTCTCCAGGTATAATCATCCTAGACGAAAATTCCGGAAATCATTAGATATTTTCCTGCCTTCCCCGCTTCCAATGTCTTGAATGTTGAGTCATATTTACAAACTGTATGGATGAATTACAGTCTCAATGTCAAACTGATTAGTATATGACACATCGCAATAAGTCAATGCCCATCCGGGATTTTCACATTTTGATCCGGGGTAATTAATACAGTTGCGTCTTTGCTATGGCGTTTAATAGGGGAAGATTGTCCTATATTTGCCATTCCGATATTGTATTGTATTTTTTTTGTTTTTTGTTTTTTTGTTTTTTGTTTTGTTTTGTGTGTTTGCTGTGTGTTTGCTTTTAATGTGTCAAGAATGCAAAAAGTACCTTTCAGTTTTGACATCAGCAAAAAAAAATTAAGTCAGTTGCGTGTGAACCATCATTTGCTGACGGAGAGTTGCGTTGGCATCTTGCCCGTGTTTTCTTTTCTTTTTTCTTTAGTTTGTTTGTTTTGTATGTGTCAAGAATGCAAAGAAAGTACCTTTCCGTGTTGACATCATTTAAAATCAAACGAACAAAACACTTAATCAGTTGCTTATGAACCGTCATTTTATGACGGAGGATTGCGTTAGAAACTTGCGCGGTCTTTGACGCAATCGCACAATACTTAAATGGAGCAAACATTGCGCTTAGATTACTGACATATGCACTAATTACATTCACAGGTTAATGAGCGCAGGTATATAAAGATGAGTGAGTGGAAAGTGAGTGGGACCATTTTGAGCATTATGCAATTTATGGTTTTAAAAGTGGAACGGGGGGGGGGGGGGTCATAAAGCTGTTCGTAAAGTTATGAATGGCTTTACGAACTACTTGAATATGCCTATGCCAATTGGGATTCTCATTCATTATAAATCGCATCAGCCAAACGTGAAATAATGTGCAGATGTAGATTAACATTACTATTGCTTACACACATTTTTTATTGCTATAAGTATATTTTCTTTAGATTTAATTGAGATTATGGGAAATGCAGTCACACTTTGTTAAAACATCGGAAAAAAACTTTAGGCATCCCATTTGGCACTTCATATTCAAGTCGTTCGTAAAGTCATGCCTAACTTTACGAATCAGCTTTATAAAACACCCCGGCCGACTAATTGTGCCTCCCTAAATCCACCATTAAGCTGAAGAACGATGAAGCCGTCGGCATGCCTATTCCCAATATTTCTATAAATGATAAACAATGAAGGTGTTAATCCCTCAGAAAAGGCTCAATTTGGCAATCTCTTCCATGAAATCTTTCAAAACAAGTGAAAGAAATAATGTATCAGGGGATATTAATCAAATTTGGCATGTCTTAGATTTAGAATATGAGTGAATGACGAGGTTACGTGTGATGGCCGGGAATAAAGATGGCTGAAAAAACCCCAACATGGCAGCAAGCAGAGAAAAATAAGAAAACTATATTATATGGCGGTGTAATTATTCATCTCACTTGTTTGTTCTGGTTTCATGGTTATTGAAAATTCTGACTTAGATTTAATTTAAGCTATTTTTTTTACATTTATTACTTTAATATCTGTGATATCTGTGTTTGGTGTCTCTCTCCTGTCTGTCTATAATAATTGTGATTTGCAAGCCATCTTGCATGAGGACTGCTTTTGTATTTATTAGCTTTTTAGCAGCATTGATAATCTTTGACAGCAATAAAGGTGAAAGGCTGTTCTTGGCCTGGGTATGAGCATGATGTTGTCATATCAAATGAATTTGTGCCTAAACTCCGATTTTAAGATTGTCAATGGATTAAATAAATGCATGTATCTATTCCACTGTCTCCTTAGAAATAAATCGAAAATGGGGAACCAATCTAGAGCTTCTTTCATATTAAAGTTTTTGCTCCTTTTTCTTCCTTTACAGGTATTTGACACCGACATGCAACTCTGGATAAAAATACCTGATGCTGTGAACAACTGTGTCGAGTGAGAAATCAACGGGCTCTTAGAGCTAAAATTGGACCATCACAGTCATAACCACCTCTAATTTTGGATTCTTATCAATTAACCATCAAAGAGATATACTGTTTCATCATCGGTTCTCTCTCTCCGTACGCGAACGACCTGTCGGATCATTGTTACGTCATCCGTCTGATGGCCGACGCGCTTTGAAGTATTTCGGCGCCATTTCTTCCAAGGTATCGTCTGCTAATGGTCCTTTGTCATACTGACTGTGCTGACAAAGTTGTAATGGATATAACTAAATGCTACATTTGAATATATTGGTCACTAGCCAACAGGTCACTGAATTATTTCAGGCTATTGTGCACTTGATGCTTCAATTATTACACCGGCGAAGAACGGATACAAAAGTTACAAAAAGTTGAGTTACAAAAGCTTGCGACCTTTTGTGATGAAGCCAAAGCCGCAAAAATTTTTCAAGGTAGCAATGTTTGTCAACAAACCGAAATTTGCATAAATCTTGTTTGTCTTAAACCTATGAAACGTGACATCGGAAGTGAAGGATCAACGTGAAATTCTATTTCATATATCACAAAGGGAATAACTATAATCTACACGAGAGTGAAATTCGAAATGATATTCATAAAATCAGTGATTCATAAACGATAAAGAATCTGAGATAAAAAAATCCAACTTCGTCTTTCTTAATGAAATAGTGTTAAGTCAACACCAAATAAGTTGTCTTTGGATATACCATCTTGAAAAGTCCTGCAAAAGGAGAAATTGTCGAATCGTTCTAGCAACTACGAAAGACGAATTTCGCAGTTCATGCGCGTTTTAGGACAACGCCATCATCACCGAAAGTAGGGACTCTACCAACCATTGCATACCATGACCCATCACCGCGTCAACATGCAACGAGTCACCAAGAAGCTTCGCCGGATGACAGCTCCGGCTTCCATCCAAGTAAGTAGACCTTCTTCTAGCAGGGGCGAATCGAGATTTTTTAAGAGGGGGGCGGGGTACAATTCAGAGAAAATATCTAATCGTAATGTACGCGAAACAAACAAAACAGATCAACACATTTTTCAGATGCCTTTTCGGTGGATTTTTTTTTTGAAAGAAGGGGCACATTTCGGCACATTTCGGGGTCGTATTTCAAAAGAGCAACGGATGAAAGGGGAGGGTGCTTGGGCCGGTAATACCGCACTACATAAGCAAGTGTCTAGTAGATGAACTTTATATTTGGTTTCCTAGAATTTTCTTCACTGACTGGTAATTTCTGCTTTATTAATTTCCTTTCTAAAACCGTGATTATATGAGTATATTGTCTTGAAACCGCTTTTGCGTAGATCGGCACTCATTTTCCCAGAAATGCAGAATTTGAACGCGTTTGTTACCATGGTGTTACTATGATTCACAAACTAGATAATCTTTAGAGAATTTATGAATTACTATCAAATCTCTTTGTTACACGAACATCAAAGGAAAGGCTAAATTTTGAGGTGTGTCCCCATAAAATTTTAAGTTGATGACCCCCCCTTTTTTTCTCTCCTTTTTTGCTTATAAGCAAATTTTGGTATATGATCCACAAATTTTAAACTGAGGACCTTTTTTTTTTTCTTCTTTTGCCTATCAGCAAACGTTTGGACATCCCCCCCTCTAAAAAAAAACAACCCAACAACTATAAAACGGATTGATAAAATAGTGCACAATTCAATGGTTAATATTAATCATGCTAATGTCTAAAGATTGTGATGCACTCTTCTAATCGGCCTGGTATTAAAGTGTATGTATGATACTAGGGAAGTCAAAGGTAGGTCTCTCGTATGTTAACAATTATCATGGAATTATAGTAACAAATCTTATATATGAATGACATGAAAATAATAATTTTATTTGATTTTTTGTCGGATCGTAGATCTAATAGGGATGTTGGCCTGTTACTATATAGGACACAACATAGCTGGGACATGCAAGTAACTATCTTCACCATCCCCGGACTGAATTTATGATGGTTTTATCATGCACAGACGCAAATCTTTGCCCAAACGGAATGCAGTAACTCACCTTCACTTGGCTGTATTCAGTTTATCTTAATTTGAGTCGATCTCAGACTTAGTATTAACAAGCGTTTGCTGGACTTTATACATTCGATAATGCTTAAATCATTAAAAGCTGTATTCTGAGATTGTTAAGTAATAACAATGAACAAGCAGCGTGAACTGGTTCCAAAACACCTTCTTCTTCCCCCTCCTCCTCCTCCTCCTCCTCCTCTTCCTCCTCCTCCCCCTCCTCTCCCCTTCTTCTTCTTCTTCTTCTTCTTCTTTCTTCTTCTTCTTCTTCTTCTTCTTCTTGTCCTCTTCCTCTTTCTTCTTGCTCTTCTCATTCTTCTTTTATCCTTCTCTCTATTTCTATCCTCCTCTTCCTTCTCTTCCTCCTCCTCCTCCTCCTCCTCCTCCTCCTCCTCCTTTTCCACCTCCTCTCCTCCTTCTCCTCCTCCTCCTCCCCTCCCCTCCCCCTCTTTCCTCTTTTTGTACGTCTATTTTCATATGCCTCCTTTAAACCTCACTTCAATACGACATAAAAATCTCGATGGCCTCATTTAAATGAAAGAAAATACTAATTACACGCGATTCACTCACTTCGGCGCCTTGTCTATAGACACACGAGCCAATTTCAGGCGTTCCCCGACATTTGCGCCAAAATCCAATTTCAATGAAACAATGTCAAAGTGTTTAGTGTCCGGAGAAGAAAGGAAAAAACTTGGCATATTCCCTGCCTTTTTATCCAATTTAGGACAGCAATGAGATTCTCTGAATGCTTTACTGACAGACAGAGAAGAGTCCATTTTGAATGTTTGCTATATACTTGCTGTATGTAACATTTATGTGATTATTCTTAGGCCACAAATGCAGGAATTAACATTACGTGGAATAACATTTCTGTGAGGACGAACTTTCATTAAATTGCATCGCCTAATGCGAAATGACGTTGTAGTATTTTACTGTCTTGTGAATTCGGAATATTTTGTTGTGATACATGAGATGAACTGCGGCTAAATTTTGGATTAAAAACTTTGCCATGGAAGTGCCCTTCGTTGTAGACACGTCTCTGAAACGTGCCATTCTCAGGCAACAGTGGAAGCATTATCAAGAACAGGTATTTGGGGAGCAAACGGGGGGAGGGGTCAAAGATTTTTAAAAATGGAGCAGTAAAAGGAGACACGCTGGAATATGTGTCGTATCACTGACAATGAGTTTTGGTTTGCTTCCGACATATAAAAATCATTTTACTATCCGACTTTTTTTTCGGAGGGGGGGGGGGGGGGGGGGGGGCTTTTCCCATAATTTCGGAGCCATGCACATTCTGTTTTCAATTTTCTGCATTTTGCATTTGAGAACAACCAATGAGGAGAGCCCTTATACAGAATTTTTTTCTTTTGTTTTATGTCTTGGACAATCCCAGGGCATTGGTTGTGGTTGTTGTTGTGGTTGGTTTGTTTGTTTGTTTTTATCAAGTATCCCTGTTAATGTTATTGTTTTGATATATGTTCCTGGATTGAAAGAAACCAGGCCCATAAACTAGGGGACTCAGGGATCGCGAACATCCCCCCCCCCCCCCCCCCACCAGCTGGCGAGCAGAGGTCCGCTTGAAGATGAATTAAGATGACAATTCCTCCAAAGCGCATCCAAATGCAAAAAGATATAAATACTTTCAGGTCGAACATTTAAACCAGATTAAGTTGAAAAATTGACTGATTTTTACGTTCAGAAATTTAAAGAAAAATCCATAGCCCTCGCAGACCCTCCTGCACTCAGTCGCTTCGCTCCCTCAGGAAGGTCCACTATAAATTTACAATTTTGCACGCCCTCCATGAATATAGTTATAGGCCTGTTAAAGAAACACGGTGCCCCGACAAATGCTCCGAAGACAGGTGCTCCGGGATTTATTTCATATACTCGCAATAGGGTCTAAGGTTTGTTTCTGTCATGTCTGAGTAAATTTTTTAGGCCATCTTTGGTACCAAATGCTATTCACATATGGAACGACAGTGTTAAACTATGATTATATTAACGTACGAATTGCCTCTTCGTCGGTCTTTAGTCATTCTAGTCATAACTCATTTCACACCTGCTATCTCATGCCTGAATCTTACCACTGTTACGTAACTTTGCTATGGTCAATTTTTGTATTTAATGATATAGGCCTAAAAGGTTCAAGTAATATCAGTGTTGTTTTTCATTTCTAAACCGTGCAGTAAACATTTTCTTCACACGCATCTCTCTCTCTCTCTCTCTCTCTCT
>CM057158.1:28302578-28324037 GCA_029962745.1 Echinometra lucunter
GGATTGGAAGTCAGATAGACGGGCTGGCTGTACCTCTATTTCTACCAGCAATTCAACAAATAATATTGTAATACAGAAGTGCATGATCACATATGCCATTATCTACATTGCATACATCAGACAGCTGCATAACAGTGGGAGTTATAAAATGTCATTCCAGACCACATAGGGATATCTTACATGTCTGAACCTACTAGCAATTTTAGGCAGGGGGGGGGGGGGGAACCTCCCTTGGCCTCTTCCTAGGTGCTGCACACCCCAATAGCAACACATGTGACAAATCTGCCTCCTGTCAAATTTTGATGGCAAAGGCACTTGAAAAATCATGAAACCTTCATATTTTGCCTATCAGAACTTATTTCAAGTATGCCTCCCCCTCTCTTTCACATTCTCCTGGATCCACCCCTACTGAACATAAAATGATGGATCATTTTGGTGTTCTCTCTCTCTATCTCTCTCTCTACTTCTAATTACTCTGTAATGGACTTGCTGTATGTATACATCATGATATCTATTTCATTATGAGGTATACTGTAATTGCAGTGGCAACAACCCGATCATTATTATATCAAAGAAAAATGTCTGCCCACAGCCAGACCAGAAAAGTGTTAAAGTGCCCAATCACCCCAAAAAGATGATTTGTGTACAGCTAGTAGCATGAAACAACTCACATCTCCCCTCACCCCCCCCCAAATACCAGGCATTCTAGGGGTTAATGGTTACAGCAGGCAATGGGTCTAGACCATACTTTTAGGGGCTTTTTTGTAAAGCATAAAACAAATATCCATTTCCTGCATAAAATGATTCTTAATCATAAAAAACATTAACAACTGATTTAAGTACCGTAACTTGCTATCTGACAGAGATGAAAAATGACATCAGGGAAAGACCCCAAAGTGCTAATTACAATGGGGGCATTTATCTGTTATCCTGGGGTACCAATACTTACAGAATTACTTACATTGTATGTATGTACCTAGTGTCTTGTGAAACAGTGGCATGTGTGTGAATAGGCACTAGTGGGGCGTGTGTGTGTGGGGGGGGGGATGGGGACGGGGCTGCGAGGAGCTGGTTTTCTGATGAGATGTTAGAGAACAAGCACTTTGGAGTATGGGAGTAAAACCATCTTTTCACATTGCCTTCTGCATTCTCATTTTCTTTCCCTTTCTCTATAATTTTTTTTTGGGGGGGGAGGGGGGAGGTAGGGGAGCATTGATTGGAAGGGGACACATGCCCTTCAAAAGGAAAGAAGGACTAACTACATGAATTACATTAAAAAATAGTTTGCTATTAACCTGTTGATGACTAAATTCTCCAATTCCCATAGACTCAGTACAGTGGGCCACCCGGTTCCCATAGCCAGTGGGTTTACAATAGCAAATTTGATAAGTATGGAGAGGGAGAGGGGCTAGAGGGGAAAGGAAAAGGGGGGAGAGGGGGGGGGGGTGCATGTAGCTCTGTTGGTTGTCAATGGTTGCGAGAATGGCCTCATCTCTCTAAATATGGTTATTTCTAATCCTTCCTTTATCCCTGCCCTGATTTGCACAATTAACCACTGGTTATAACAGAGCCATCTGCTCTACATCTAATGAATCCAGGAGAATCTGGGATTTTTGCCCATTTTAGGAACTTTGTAAACTGCACCAGAGGGGCATACCTTTGAACTTAACTGTTGCCTTTGCCCCCCCCCCCCCCCCCCCCCCCCCCCCCCCCCCGTATTTCTGAACAGCACCTGCAAAATCACTTTGGAAACGTCAAGAAACTTGCAACAAAACCAATGTAAAATCACACAGGCTCTGCTAAATATGTCAATGCATCATTTCCATTTTGTAAGTACCCAAGATCTGAATTACAATCGATAATAAATGAATCATGATTTATATTCCTGATTTTGGCCATTAAGTACAATGCTCTCTTCATCACACTTCATAATCACAATAATTCTTTTCTTGCAACTCATACCCCTGTGTGTCTACGTTCATTAAAATGTAACTTGAGAATCGAAGGGGGGGGGGGGTACTCAGATTTGGTTCAGACAGGGGTGTGCAGCTGAAGCCTCCATAGTTGTACCGATTTTTAACCCATTCGTGACCGAGGTCCACATTTTGTGGTTTGGCCTAATATCTTTTGATGCAAAGCCATAAAAATCATACCAAATACATGAGCAGAAAGAGCAAAAAATCTTCACAAACTGTGCCCATTCTGGTTGCGTCAATATTCGTTGTTTGATGCTGAAAATTTTTTAAAGGAAAAGAAGCATTAAAATCCTTAAATTGGCAATGTGATAGAAAGTTTAAAATCACCATTTTCTCCTGCAAATTGGCAACTTTTTGACTTCTCATCATAATTTCTGTCAATTTATATTCATTTCAGATACATGACGTTTTATAAGAAAAACTTAGCAATAAAATAAAAATTGTTGGTGTTGCCAATTTGAAGAATAAAAGCTGATCAAATTAGGCTTTAAATAATTCCTGTCACGAATGGGTTAACTCGTTGAACATGATTTGATTTCAGTATAACATGCATCTTCCATAGACCCTAGCCCGAGTTATCTCTGGCTTTGTGTTCAACGAGTTAAAGGCCATTTTGGCAGAAAAGGGTACCCATTATTAAGAGATTTTCATTCAAAAAGTGAGCCATTCTAGGTCATGATCTAAAAGTGGGGGCATGTTAAGGAATTTTCCGGCAGAAAATCATATCCCCGTGTTCAGGGATTTCTTGCCAAAAGCGACACATTAGGGCGGCACATCCCCACATACATATTAGGCGAGTACCCCCCCCACCCCCCCCCCCCCCCACCCAAAGCAGTACAATTTCTCCTTTAAGTGACACTTCTGCTGTATTTCTTGATCTCAAATACTAAGAATAACACATTAAACACTAAACATGAGCAGAAAGAGCAAACTAACATAAAATGTTGAGTCTATTTCTGATGCAGTATGTTATGCCGTTTATGAACAAAAGCAATTTGAAGGTAGTTAATTATTAAGTGCTCTAAATTGGTAATGCAGTGTAAAATATACAATCAATATTGTCGTGCAAACTGGCAATTTTATTGTATACAATTTACATTGGTTCATGTTCAGGTTATACATTGTACATTTTTTCCAAACTATGTAGGAGAGCAAAGAAAAAAATAGTTGCCAATTTGAGGAGGAAAAGTTGATGAATTTAACCCATAAGGGTTAAGAATGGTTTACCAGATAGCATATAAATTCAAAGAAGGGAACACAGAAGCATAAGGGAGGCTTCATCTCATAAGGATTTCTTCTTTTTTAAAAAAAAAGATAACTATGCCATTGACTAATATCAGTATCATTTCATGATTATGAAGAGTATGGCTGGATAACAGGCCTATAAAAACTATGAAAGTAGCACAATCGAAATGGAAAAAAACAACAGAAAGACAAAATATATAGCACTATCAAAAACATATAGAGAACAATAATTTACTGCTCAGCTTACTAGCATATAATAGATACTATTTTGAAACATGATCATATATAACAAGATAAAAATTGCATTACAAAATCATATAACATTCAGAATGGCAGAACTTCATAGATGAGATAAACTCTGCATGACTAGTTCCTCTAGAGTTGGCATATCGCCTCCACCAAGTCCAGGCTTGACATAGCGTGAGAGTCTCACTTCCAAGTCTCTTTTGTCTTTTTGGAGCCTCCACCTGACTCCAATTAAGGTCTGGAGGAGAGGGATCAAGAACGGGTTTGTCTCGTCATCCCCAATGTCTGACAATGCCTTCTCCGCATACCCCAACACATGAGGCTGGCTTTCGAGGCGCGAGAGGTACACCACGATGATGGCACAGAGTGTCCGTATCGTATCAGGGTGCTTCTCCCCGATCATCTTTTCCTGGAGGTGCAGTGCGTTCTGCAGGAGTGGCAATGCTTCCTCAAAGTTCTGTTTGGTCATGTAGTTGTACGCTCGCCTCAGGTCCTGGTTGTAGAAGAACTCCTGGAACTCGGGGCTCATCCGGATCTCATCGTGCTGGAAGGTGTGGCTCAGGTACTGTTCAAATGCTCGGCTGCGCTCCGCGATGAACTGGTGCTTGTAGTTGCCAGTGACTGCCTTCCTCGGGAAGACAACTGACTCCATAGCTCGCGGGAAGCGCTTCCGTAGGGCAAGGTTGAGCTGGTGAAATTCTGAATAGCGTCTCTCAATGATGGCTTGAGATGTGTCTGTTCCTATGGTTCGCAGCACTGCTATGCTGTACAGCTGGAAGACAAAACATTGCAAAGCATAGTTACCTTACAATATTAAAGACCCATAAGAAAGTGCCAGGATAGATACTTGTGGGTTACAAGTGAGCAGTGAGATATCTTATCATTGTCTACTCAAATAAAGGAGAAAATAACAATGTCTTATCTATGTAGCCTCTTCACTACTGTGTACCATTCTCCTAGAGGGGCCGGCAATAATATATCATTATCCCGGCTTTAACATGGGAACTGTAGCATGATGAGTGCAATCAAAGAATAACTCCTACATGTACCACCTACCCACTTGCTACACCTGGGTCAAGTGTAGCAAATGTAGATTAGCTATGGAACTTGCTACACGTAGTCCACCCAAAAGATAAAGTGCTGGAAAATGGACAAAGGAAAGGGAGTTTACAGAGTACCTAGGCATTAGTAGGCAATCATGCCAAGCAGCCCACATAGGAGAAACCAGTCACAGAGTTGAAAATAAAATGGAGAAGCATGAGAAGGATTGTGAAAAACAGGAACAGCAAAAATTCACAAAATTGAAAACATAAAAAAATGTGCAACATGTATAAAATAAATCAGCAATTATGGACCTGCAGGTAGGAAAAATCATTTAACAGACTGCGATGGCCTGGAACGGGCTAGAAAGACTTTCAAGGCAATCTGGATCTAAAGAGCACCCCAAAATATGAACTAAGACAGGGGCGCATACCAGTAGTATGATGCAGTGATTGCAAAAGTGCTAAGTTAAACTCCTGGTGATCGTAAAACTGATGGATAACTTCTAACACTTGTTCTCTAGTACAAGTAAATTTATATATCTGACAGTGTCTGAACCCGAGACATAAAAACTGTCAGAGGTAATTATTTCTTTGATGTGACATGCAACTGATCTTTAATCAGACATCAAGTAATTAAGATTCTTAGAGCCAACTGTAAAAACAATAGAAAGTTCATTTACGGAAGGAAACAATGTACATATGAAACCAATTTATTTTTATGGACAGTTTGAAACTCTTGAAAGCAAAATAAAATACACACCAAACAGATACATTTGATTTCCACAGCTGAAATGAACCTACCACAAACTTTTTGTAGCCATCTTTCATGGTCTTGGCTGAGACGACTTCAAAGACGGTCCTTCCTGGAAGGAACTTGCTGGGTTGTAGATGCTCTGCTCGGCTGTGGACACTCCCCGTAAATCCTGTGAGGAATAATAAGGAATAATGTAAAGTTTTAGCATAAAAAAATAAAAGAGTAAATTTATAAGAGAATGGGAAGGGAAGAGATAAATGGGAAGAGAGAGATACATGAATGAGATGAGAGAGAGAGAGAGAGAGGGGGGAGAGAGAGAGAGGGAGGGAGAGAGAGGGAGAGAGAGGGAGAGAAAGATATAGTGGTAAAGAGAAAGATATAGCGGTAAAGAGAAAAAGAGAGAAATGGAGGGGAGTAGGGGGGGGGGGGGGGGGTGTTTCACCAAGCTGTGCACAAAGTTATGCATGGTTTTATGACTTGAATATGCAGAGCCAAATGGGATGCCCAAAGATTTTGCTGAGAGTTTAACGAAGTATGACTTTATTTCCAATAATCTCAATTAAATTGTCGCCCCCAAAATACTTTGCATTACAATATTAATAATAATGTTCATCTAAAAACGAATGAGTATCAAGTCAGCTTTATGAAACACCCCCAGTTCTTATTGTATACTAGTACTGTCTCCTACATATTTACAAGCATGAAGTACAGCACCAGGATAAATGCATCTAATATGATGTCAATGAGTTGAGAGTTCGCTTAATGATATCATTTAACACTTCATAATGCAGACTGTCATGCAATTATCACCAATGGAACAAGAACTGACAAATACCCTCCTCATAAGTCTTATGTCAGAAATACTTTCTGACAGCAAGACCCGTGGGAATTGATGTCACTTAATAACCAACTGAATACCGAGTTTTCTACTTCACCTTGGAATAATTATGACTAAAATTTGACTGAAATATGTCCACAGGTGAAAGATTAAAACCAGGGGGGTGTTTCATAAAGCTGTTCGTAAAGTTACCAATGACTTTACCAACAACTTGAATACGGCAAGCCAAATGGGATCTCAATCATAATAAATCACATCAGCTACGTGTATTAAAGGTGAAATATGCACACTTAGATTAACATTACTATTGTTTACAAACTTTTTATTGCAAAGTATATTTTTTGCCACAATTCAATTGAGATTATGGGAAATACAGTCACACTTTGTTTAAGCATCAGGAAAAGCTTTAGGCATCCCATTTGGCACTTAATATTCCAGTCATTCGTAAAGTCATGCATAACTTTACGAACAGCTTTATGGAACACCCCCCTTGATCTCTCACTAGAACATCAAAATATAATAAAAAATTCAAATTCATATTTATTCATTTCCAACAATAATAATTATAATGAGTTCTTGTGTAGCATTCATGGCTGTCATGAATATTCCTGGTGCTCCACTGTTATTATCCTGGCTCTAGCATGGTTGCTATTTCCGCTTTCAAGGAATTTCTTCCTACCGTGTAGTCAATTACACACCTGGGTGGAAAGTGGCAATTGCAGATGTCTTGTCAAAAGATGTTAATGTCACGGTAGGACTCGAACAGTGAAGACGCAAACCAAGCGCTCTACAGTCCGATGACATATCTACTAGCCCATGACACCTCTTCAAATAACAAAATCATGTTGCACACGACATGACACCACTATGCTGAGTTAACCCATTCACGACAGGATTTATTTAAAGCCTAATTTGATCAGCTTTTATTCTTCAAATTGGCAACACCAACTTTTTTATTTTATTGCTACATTTTTCTTATAAAATGTCATGTATCTGAAATGAATATAAATTGACAGAAATTATGATGAGAAGTCAAAAAGTTGCCAATTTGCAGGGGAAAACGGTGATTTTAAACCTTCTATCACATTGCCAATTTAAGGATCTTAATGCTTATTTTCTTTTAAAAAATTTTCAGCATCAAACAACAAATATTGTCGCAACCAAAATGGGCACAGTTTGTGTAGAATTTTTTGCTCTTTCTGCTCATGTATTTGGTATGATTTTTAGGGCTTTGCATCAAAAGATATTAGGCCAAACCACAAAATGTGGACCTCTGTCATGAATGGGTTAAACTGTCACTTGTCACAACAAATCATTGGATGCAAATATACAGGTATAGGCATGACTGTATTATGTATCGAGTACATGCGCATGTAGGTCTTTCTAAAACATTTTGAATGGAGAGGGGAGCCTCTTTTCCTACAGGTATGTATTAACAAGCCCCCACCCCTTTTGGAATTGCTGACATTTTGTGGTATCCAACATGGATTTGGGGTTCATCTGAACAGGGTACCTGTTGATTAAGTCTAGCCATGCCCAACAAACAACTTAACCTACAACTCAAGTGCAACCAAAGCTCTTACAATTTACCTCTGGCAAATAAATCTTACAGCAGTATTTGAAGAAAACATCACCAACATCAGCAACAATTTAAGATATCCATTTCTATAATTGCACGTATTACCCACTCTTCGCTCATTTCTTCTTTTTCTCTCTCCCTCTTTGGGTGTGTTTATTGAGGGTAATAGAGGGCTAATAAGCGACCCAAGTTCCGAACTAGCTTACCCGTTACCCTTGATAAACACGACGGCCACTTGATTACCAAACTAGCGTACCTGAGTTGAGTTCCGCAAAAAGGGGGATTTGATTACCGGTTCAATGAGATTGGCGACTCAAGTCGTGGCAATAAACACAATGCGACCTCGGTCGCGTTTCGTCCAGGAACTTCGGACTCATGTTTCCGGATCAGATAAAAAGTAATAAGCCCGCCAGATTTGACCTTTAATGCCGGGTCATCTTGCAGCTGGGCATGGGCTCGAGGGTTTCGGGAACTCGGATCGCAATGATAAACGCGACATCCAGAGAGACCACCTTAGTGTGGTACGGTATGTCACTGAATCGGCTCCCGTAGGACTTTTTTGCCAAAATTGATTTTTTTGCATTTTTGGGTTCATTGGGGTCCAAGCTATCAGAAATTGATGGGGTGCAAATTTTCCTGACCCCCACCCCCTCTGGGGGGGGGGGGGTAGTCATCTATCATGGGACCCCCCTAAAATTGGGTGTTTTATTCATTTAATGACTGGTTTCACAAAACTTGAGTTGTTTTCAAGAAGTGTGTTTATCCCTCAACAGCCAGAAAGGTATTTTGAAGATTATCAGTGGGATAAACCCTCCGACCAACCCACGCCATCCCCTACCCCCCCCCCCCCCCCCCCATTCACTCCAATTTGCCTAATTTTGTCATTGTTTGGCCTGCTGTTCTCAAGTGAAATATATGTGATCACTGTTATTACAATTATATATTTACTAGCACATTTACAAACACGAAGTCAGACAATCAAACAGACAAACAGACAAACAATATACATTTTTTTTTTCAACATGTTTTTATTAAGGATTTCATTCAAATAAACTCAGATAAATATAAACAAAATTGACAAATCTTCATTTCATATCAGTAACAAATTACAAAACTATTTACCAAAAAAAAAAAAAAACTGAAGCAGATAATGATGGAATGAAATACCTTGAATATATATATATATATATGTAAATGAAATTAACTCAGCCCCGACCCTCATGTAACCTAATAATACATATAATTAATATTGAAAGATTTGCAGAAAGAGAAAAAAAAATCAAGATATCATTGTTGCACCCCTAATATATTTTACATTAAGCTTCTACATACAATGAAAGAAAAAGTACATTGACATATACACCCACTCACACACACTTACACCCCCGCAACCAACACACTCACACATGTACACATACATAAACAAACATTCATACAAATATGTTCATGAACATATAATTTTGACATAGGGTAAAAAAAAAAAAATCTGCAAATCAGATTGACACAAGAGAAGGGGGAAATGAAAAGAACTAGTACAAAATTATCAACACTCACTGAATCATCAACACTCACACCAAAATTGACACTCGTACCACACTAGACACATCCTATCTGTTCACATTCAAATCTCTTTTCACCTTCAGTTCATCCCATTTTTGTATATGTAAACTTATCTTGCCGGATTTTGATGCCAGGCGACTTTCTTCCTCTATACAACCCGTAATATATTTCTGTATTTTAATGAAAGAGGGTAACCGGCCTTCAGCTCTTGAATTAAAAATAGCATATTTTATAAATAAAATAACAGAATTAACACATTTATTTCTATTAGAATTTCCAGGTAATCCTAAAAATATATCCCTCCAATTCATAGTTCTTAGTTCAACTAAACAAAAATGATCAATACAAAATTGCCACAAAGGCTTAACTTTTATACAGTCCATGAATATATGAAAATATGATTCACTATGTGTACAACAAAATGAGCAGTAATTATCCCCCCCAAAACCAAATCTCTTCAAATGTTCTTTTGTATATATTGCTCCATGTAAAAGCTTAAACTGAAATTCCCTTTGTTTTCTTATAAGAGTTGTACTTCTGATATATCCAAATAATTTACAAATTTCTACATCAGTAAAACTGAAATCACTGTGACCATCCTTGAGTGTTAGTTTATACAATTCTTGTAGATTGGTAATGAATAAGTTATAAACTGTTTTTGATTTAATTACCTCAAAATCTGTTTCCTGTCTTCCAATGTTCATACGTATCCTAAAGTCTACGAAATCAATTTTTAAAAACTTTAACGAACCAGTAAAATTTTTCCAACTTGTTGGTATAGCGTGGGCGATATCTATTATTTGAAGAAGTTGATTTGCAGTAATACCAAGATTTTGAAAAAACGACACAGGTTTTATGTGGCCATTATCAAAAATTTGATCCACGCTAAATATTCCTTTATTAAAAAGATCCTTGTCAAAAATCGTTTTACCTCTGATACAAATATTTTGATTATTAAATATAATTGGATTAACCTCATCTTCAGAATATCGATATTTCCTCAAGTCTTGACAAGCCTTCATCATTTCTGAATAAAATTGGGGTATTTTTATGTTTAATTTTGAAATGTCAAAGTCACATAGAAACAGAAATCTCCCTCCAACTGATCGAAAACAAAAATCAAAGTACAACCTCCATCCTGCATCCCGTTCTCCATAAAGTAATTGTTTAAGCCACATCAAACGTTGAGACTTTACAAACAACTTAAAATTCATCATTTTTAAACCTCCTTGTGAGTAATCCTGATACATTATATTTCTCTTCATACGATCTTTTCCTGACCATAAAAATTCAAATGTGATCTTTTCCACTTCCGCATACAACCACTGAGGAACCACTATAAGTGACGAAACAAAGTTTAACCTTGACAATGCATATGTTTTTAACAAGTGAATTTTCCCCATAAGTGTGAGATCCCTTTGCTTCCACCATCCCAAGAGTCTTTTTATTTTACTCAGAATTTCTTTGAAATTCATGTCCTCTTTTATTATAACATTTAGAGAAAAGTAAACACCTAAAATTTTAATATGCTGAACAAAATTCCCAAACAACTGTATCTGAGGTCTGTCATTATCCCTACCCATCCACAAAATATTAGTTTTTCCTTTGTTTATTTTTAGACCACTAATTTTCTCGAATTCTTCAAAAAGGTATTGAAGACGTTCTAGAGAGTACGTATTTTTAACAAACAGTGATATATCATCAGCATACAAAATTTGTTTTAATTCATGGTTCTCAAATTGAATTCCTTCAACATTTCTGTCTTTCCTTATTGCCAAAGCCAGTATTTCTATACAGAGCAGAAACAAATATGGGGAGAGGGGATCCCCCTGTCTTACTCCTCGTTTTATATTAAAATAACCAGAAGAAAAACCCCCATTCATAACACAACTAGTAATATCTGAGTATAAAACACGGACCCACGAACAGAATGACTGACCAAATCCAAATAGTTTAAGGATTTCAAAAAGAAAATCATGTGAAACAGAATCAAAGGCCTTTTCGAAGTCAACTCTAATTAGATATCCAATGTTTTCAAAATAAGATTGATATAATATATCATCTATTAATCTTACACCATCTCCAATGTTCCTATCTTTTACATAACCAACTTGATCATTAGGAATAATCTCATTCAGTACACTTTTTAATCTTTTCGCTAAAACCTTTGACAATATTTTGTAGTCCACGTTTAAAAGTGTAATTGGTCTAAAGTTTTGGACATTTAATGGATCTTTACCCTTCTTTTCCAATAACGTTATCACACCTTGCTTTTGTGAGGTTGTCAATGTACCCCTGTCATATGTTTCATTTAAAACATCTACCAAAAGTTCCCCCAATAAATTCCAAAACGTATAATAAAACTCTACCGTAAAGCCATCATTACCAGGGGATTTATTGAATTTCATTTCTTTTAAAACACTGAAACATTCATGAATACTTATTCTACCTTCACAAATTTTACAATTTTCTTTACTTAATTGCGGAATGTCATTAAGGAACATAGAATTTTCATTAACAATAGCTTCACTCAATGAGTATAAGTTTTCATAATATGATCCAATCTTCTTCAGTATTTCCTTTCTATCCTTAATGATATGTTCATCGTCATCATATAATTCTTTTATCACACTTTTTCGTTTATTAGACTTCAATAACTGTTCAAAATATTGTGTTTTTTGTTCTCCTTCCTCAAACCAAACTGCCCTTGACCGAATTTTTAAACCTTGTCGATTGTAATCGTACAACTTGTTCAAATTAGATTTTTTCTCATCAATGTCATCAATTATATTTCTCAATGGCTGAGACAAAAGTTGACTTTCTAATTCTTCTATTTCCTTCTCCAATTTTCTAATTTCAACTTTCCTAAGCTTTGCCTTTTCTTTTGTATAAGTATTAATAAACTGTCTCATTTTCATTTTCAAAAAATCCCATAACAGTAATTTATCCTTTATCTTTGGAATCCACTCTGCTTGTAATTCAACTACTTTATCTTTAAATATCCTCAAAAATTCTTGATCTACGCACAAACTATTATTAAATTTCCAATATGAATTCCCAAAGTGTGGAGCATTTACATAGTTCTGTAATTGAAGCAGTACACCTGAGTGATCGGGTGTAATCGATGTCAAAATATCACAACAGTTAACAGAATCCTGTAATGCAGAGGAAACAAACCAATAATCCAACCGACTTTGAACAACAGGCCACTTTTGTCTAAATGTAAATTGTTTTTTAGTTGGATTCTTCTTTCTCCATATATCTACTAAAAATAATCTATCCAGAAGGTCTTCAAACTTTTCATTAAATCTATTTCTAATAAACTTTCGAGGCCCCATATAATCCAATTCCCCATTCATTATCATATTAAAATCTCCACCTAAAATAATTGTATCTCCAGAGCTGTAAAACTTTGAAATACAATTTTCCAATTCCTCTAAAAATTCCACTTGCATCTTTTCTTTATCCCTGGTAGGAAAATAGCAATTTACTAGTAAAAAGGTTGATTGTTGATATTCTAATTTCATTATTATAAACCTTCCATTTTCACCAATACTCACATCTTTCATTTTCATATTCAAATTAGGAGAAATCAAAACTAAAACACCTTTACTATGATTTGTTCCATGACTAAACAATAACTGACCATTCCACTCTGACTTCCATTTTTCTTCCACCTCTACCGTACTATATGTTTCCTGTAAAAATACTATGTTACTGCCTTTATCTCTGCAAAATTCAAAAATGTTTTTCCTTTTAATTCTATCTCTTAACCCTCTGACATTTAAAGTTAATAAAGTTAAATATGACCTGCTACCGAAGTATCAACGCCCTATCCCGAAAAATATGCAAATGAAACTGACCAAGTGAGAGATCTAAATGTGAACAGGCATCACTACGCTCCAAACAATCACTCACTTTCACTACACCACAGGAAAGACACACCCATTCATACCAGACACGCGCATTCACCCAACACAAAATGTATGCCAATAGCAACACAATTGAAACGTACACACCCATGTAAATAACACACATACCTAATAATAGTCTAAACATCGAGAGAGCTCCCTTCCATTTGATAAACAAATTCACTAGGAAATATCTTCCAAACGAAACATAATAAACCTTTACGAACCAAAAGTAACAGTGCTTGCAAATCACATTAGTGCTTGCAAAGACAATCCTATAAAAAAGAATGAAATCTTTTATCTCCAAGCATTTTCAACTTTACTTTATACATTGTAGTTGCACCTTGGTGAAATTCATAGAGAAAAAAAAAAACCCCGGGAAACTACATTCCAATATTCCATTTTATATTCTAATCAGATGCATGAAAAACCTACAAATAAAATAATTTCCCGGACCTTGCACCTGTTGGATCTAATTACATACGTCAGCAGTGTTTTCAAATAACCTTATATACATGCAAGAACTTTCTTTCATGATAATGCAACAACAGCTAATGTAAGGGCGAGAAAATGTATTTAAAAAAAATTCCCTTAAAAGCAGAGATATCAATCGCAACAAAACAGAAAAATTTAAAGACATGCAAACGATAATATTAAAATTACACGTCTCAAAATATTAGCACTGTACTCACACTAATTTAACATACAGTTGCTCATCATTAGAAACCAAAGTAGAACAAAGTAAAGTGGACTTTCAATCTGAAAGACTTCTAATTCTTTCCAATAACTTTGTTTGCTTCGAACTTAAAAAAAAAAAAAAAAAAATCGGCCATTTTGAACTCCTTTTACAGATATCAATGAAACTAAAAGAAAAGAGGAATTATCCATTTGTAAAATCTAAACATTCTCTTCATATCCATTTCATATCACCCTTTCTTCATCTTCATCTTTCCATCACTTCCTTCTTAAATACTTGCTCTCAAAACTCTATTTTAAGTCCACAAATTTTTTTTAAATACACTGTATGTACCCAGGTAAACATTTTAATACTATGTTTAAAACTAATACATTAAAATACGAGCGAAAGAAAAGTGAAGGGACTTTCAGTTCGAATTACGTCTTCTCATTCTGTTTTTATTAATTCCATCCTTTCTTTATCTTTCCATCATTTCCTTCTAATAATGATTTGCTATCAAACACTTATTATTATTTGTTTCAAAATCAATTTTGATGACCAACTTAATCATATTTTACTAACCCATTTACAACAGTTGATCAAACCATTAAAACGAGCAAACAGAAAAGTGAGGAAACACTTTCAAACTTAGAAAATCCCTTCTCCCCTTGTTTAATCTCATTCCATCATTTCCTAAATCTCAAAGAAAAAAAAAATTGTTTCTAAAAACTTGCTATCCGAGGCTTTTGATTATTTGCTTCAGTTTTACATATCCTCAACAAACTACCAGAAAGGGAGTTTCAATTGAAAGAATCTCTTATCATTGTTTAATTTCCATCACATCCTTTCTTCATCTTTCAAACATTTCTTTCTAACTACTTGCAACTGAGTGTTTAATATTTGCTTCAATTTTTTATTACCCTATTCAAGAAATCTACACATTTTTAGAGTTATTGATCTGAAAAAAGCATAAGAAAAGTGAAAGACTATCCATTTGAAAAATCTAAATGTATTCTTCTTCTGTTTCATTTCATTTCACCTTTCCTTCACCACTTCCTTCTAAAACACTTGCTATCAACATTCATATGATATTTACTGCAGGTGTTTGATACACTGTACCCAAGTCAACCTTTTATACACGATATACAGTTTAGCTGTATCAAAAGAAGAAAACAAGAAAACAGCGAGATAAAAGTGAAAAAAAAAAAACACAAAATTTTTCAGTTTTAAGAATGATACTCATGTATTTCAATCAATTCAACCCTTTCTCTAACTTTTCATCATTCGTTTATAGAAATGAGTTGATATCAAACACTTGTAGTTGATGGATTCGTTTTTTAAGGCTAAATCAGCTATTCCTTCCAAACTGTTCACCACTGTTATCCATAAAAACATGTCAACAGAAAAATGAGGAAGCACTTTCAAAATTAAAAATAAAGTCTCTTGTCAACGTATTTCATTTCATTCCATCCATTCCTCAATTTCCATAATTCTCTACTAATGATCTGCTGTCAGATTTATAAAAATCCTTTCTTAAGCTTAAATATCTTAATCATTTTAAACATCTTTCACATTTTTCGATAAAAGAGTGAAACAGAAAACCTACAAGAAAAGTGTGAAAGAATCTTTTCATTATTTCATTTCTAACTCATCCTTCCTCCATCGTTCCATCATTTATTTCTATATAATATCTTCCAGTTGAATGATTTTTTGCTTAAAATAACTTAAAACACTCAATTGAACCTTTTACAACACTTTTACAGCTATTGATTATCGCTGTAGCAAACAGAAAAGTGAAAGGTTTTCCGTTTGAAAACTCTATATAAATGTATTATCATTTTGTTTCATTTCATTTATCCCTTTCTTCTTCTCAATCTTTCCATCACTTCATTTTTAAAATACTTGCTGTCGATCACTTATTTGCAGCAGCATGTTTACTGTAAGTCACATTTGAATACACATTCTACAAATATTGTTCATTAAAATGCAAGTAATACAAAAGTATAGGACTTTGAGTTTGAAAATAATAACTTCTTATTCTGTTTCAACTCATTCATTTCTTCTTTATTTCACTATCACTTCCTTCTGATAATTAACTTGTTGCCAAGCACTTATTATATGTTTCAGAATTAATTCGATGCCCATTTTTCATTTTTTCTCCTTTTTTTCCCAATTTTTCACCCTTTCAATGCTCTTAAAAAAAAAAAAAAAAAAAAAAAAACCCACGAACAAATAGGAAAGTGAAAAGGCAGTTTCAATCTGAAAAAAAATCTTGTGATTCTGTTACCTTGCATTCTACGATTTCATCATTTTCCATCATTTCCTTCTAATGACCTCTTATAAGATGCTTATTATATGTTGCAACTATAAATACACAAATCAATCATATTTAATATGATTGATCTGTGTATTTACACATCTTTCAAAGTTTTTCATCATAAAAGAAAAGAAAGGGGAAAACTAAGTACTTTCATCCCAAAGGCACTCCTGTCATTTAGTTTCATTTCATTTAAATGCATTCATTTCTCATTTCTTTCTAATGACTAGCAGTTAAATGCTTATTGCTTATTTGTTTCAACTTTAGTTGCAACCAGATCTGGAAAAAAAAATAAAACAACATTCCTTAATGTAGTCCTAAAAAGAAAAGGGAAAGAATAGTGACAAGCAGCTTCACCCTGCTTCTTTCTTCCATTACCTTCTTTCAATAAAAAAGGAAATTTCATACTATTCATAAGCTGCAAACTTTGTAGTCTTAATTATACATTTATAAACACACCATATTAAAAAATACATGATATCTGTTGCTATTTTGCTGATTTCATCATACCAATATCTTCAGAAAATAACAAACAAACATTCCCCAAAAGGGACATTTTCTTCAAAGATGTATGATTCCATCGCATTGACCACTGTCTCATCTCATGTACCGATGTTTTATCAGCATGAATACAATCTTTTCATTCTTTCACCGTACTTCATATTTCATTCTTGTATTTTCTTTCCTTGGTTTCTTATCAAGAGCTAGCTATTTGCTTCACGTTGCTTCCGAAATTTCTTTGGAATTTGTAACCATCACTACTTTTTGCTACCGGGATCGGACCAAGCAGACCAGCTCTCACGGGTTGCCCCAGCACTCCTCGAGAATTTGTGTGTTTGAAGAATCACTTTCGATCCTACAGTTTTGATTCTCGTAGCTACATGATCATTTTTCGTAGTGATACGCGATGGAGGCCAGTCTTCCTCTCTCCTTTTTCATTTGGGGGGCAAATCGGTGCGTATGGTAACTTTACTGTAAGGGGAAGATTGAGGCTGCATGTTAGGCGGCTGGGTAGACGTCGATGAGTGCTGACGTGGTCGACGCTCAAATCCATACAACAAACGATCACGGTCAATCATTCTAACGAATCTGACAATGATTGCGGGGGGTTGAACTTGAGATTCTGCACCTCCAAGAGTGGAAGAGGGTAGCCTATGCGCATTAACAAGTGGGATCCGTGACGCTTCTTCTTTTGATATTCCCATAAAATGGGCAAACACTTCATGCACTACATCGTAGGTGTTTTCCTTCTCATTTCTTTGTTGAATTCCATAAATGAGCAAATTAGATTTCCTGTCATGGATTTCACTCAGTATTAGTTTTTCCTCCAGTTCTTCTATTTTCTTGACGATTTGGGAACGCAACTGGGGAAGGTCATTGTTTTCAATGCTTGAAACTTTGTCAGAGGTCATAGTAAGACCCGTTTCAAGATCTGATACTTTTTTGTTAGTATTAGCAAGATCTGATTTCATAGTAGACATTTCTTCCATGAATTTATCCAGCTTACCGTTTAATTGTGTGAATGAGGCCCTTGACTCCAGCACAAAAGAAGCGAGTTCCGGAGGTAACATGGCCGCTCCCTGACCGCTGCGTTCCTCGTGCAATGACGTGTCACCTGTCATGGCGCCTGTAATGGTGGACTGCTCA
The DNA here is from genome assembly GCA_029962745.1 of Echinometra lucunter. Taxonomy (NCBI): domain Eukaryota; kingdom Metazoa; phylum Echinodermata; class Echinoidea; order Camarodonta; family Echinometridae; genus Echinometra; species Echinometra lucunter. The sequence continues at coordinate 28,320,371 of CM057158.1, forward strand.
CTATCGGGAGTATTTACCTCACTGTTTTTGCTCTTATTTGCGGCAGCAGATTGAGATTTTCCTTTCTGTTGTGTCCTCAGGTTGTAATCTCGAATTCCTTTATCCATATTCACGGATATTCAACACTTTAAGGGATATTTCCACCAATTTTTTTGAAATGTTGGGAGCTCTCAAAATGTCCGTGCATTTACCACGAAGTCATTTCACACACACACACCCACCCATCCCCACCCCACACACACACATCAAACATTCAACGATAAACATGCTCCTTTGTCCACTGGCATGCTGATGCGTTTACCATTTAGAATGTTGGACATATATAGAATAATTTTATGGTATTAATACAGTTAAAATAATATTTACACATGTACACACACCCACACCACCCACCCTCCACACCCACCCACAATCACCCTCACATACACTCGAAACATTCATAGATAAGCGTGCATTCCTACATTATTATGTACATTATTATGTACATTATTATGGTGCTGTGTGGGGACAATCATTGTTGTGTTCAGAAGTTCTCCTGTTGTAAAAAATTTCTCGACAAATTTGCAGGATAGAAATATGACATCCGGGTATGACATCTTAATATCTAACTGATGTGGGTCGTGAAATCGTTAAAGAAGAAGAAAATGTTTATTAACATAGTTTTGGTAAATAAAAGCCACTATGAGAAGGCCAAAATAACGGAGGACTTTATTAGTCTTGATTCTTCAGGATAAAATATAAGGCAAATCCACTTTTGTAATGATTCTCAAGTCCTTTAACATTATTTCAATGTCTCTTCATGAGATCAGAACTAATGTAGGTTCGATAAATAAATACATACATGCAGGCCTATAATGCATATGTTGGTGTACAGTCAAACCGCAGGTAGCCAAAAAAGATCTTTATTTTATTTTCCATTTCTTCTTGACTGCCTCAGTTAATGAATATATATATTGACTATGGAAGCTATTTTCAAAATGGGTTAAGGATCTAGTTAACATTTACTAATGTTCAGTATTTACAGGATCAATTAAAGAGGATGAAATAGATATTCATGACAGGGTCAGGATCATGCAAAATGTAAAGAAAAGAACATATTGTTGAATCCTTCAAAAGTCAATTCCAGCCCTCTGCAGTCAGTTTTTTCAGTGACAGATGATTGTGAGATCCTGTGAGGTCTTCTTAGGACAGGGAGAAAACAGACTCTGACTTAATCCGTAGCAGATGAAAAAATCAGATAACTAGCAAAGAATGATATTCTGTCAACATGGGCAGCACCAAGTCCTTATTGCTGTCTCAGTCCTCAAATGCTGGCATGCCTACAAACAAAATGGTGGTTACCCCATTATTCACGACCTCGCAAACTGATTATGGGAACCTCCATACTGTTCTTTCTTCGGTTAACCAAGAAATATCTGTGACTGACGTACGTTGGCCCTCACAGAAAGACATTTATAACATTACATCTCGAGCTTTACTACCAAGCGTTGAAGATGCTCAGTCAGAGCCAGAGGAAACACCAGTTGGATCAAAGAACTGGAGCTCCTCATTTCGCTGCCTTACAGCTCTTTGCAAACCATTCAATGGTAGCAGTCTTGACAGTTAACCTATCAATCGCATGCGGTGCATACACCTCTTCAAACGAATATTTGGCAGTAAAACGTGACCTTGAATTCCACATCACTGCAACTCTTGCAATCATGATGGTGTGTTTTGATGCCATACTAACGGATCTTTAAAAGGTCCAGTTCTCATCCAGTGCAATACACTCAAAGAAAACTTCAGGAATGCAACCCAGTGAAGGTGCAGATATTTGAAGAAATCCAATTCTGGTACTTCTGGCAATGTCAAATCACTTGAAGATGTTGGCAAGTTTGCCCATTTCCTGACCCAGTGTCTTAACCAGGTGGAAATCTTCTACACTAGTTCAGGCAACTGGGAGGGTTATTTGTCATCTCTATAAGACCTCACCAAGTATTTTTTTTTCGCTCGTAATCTCACAGAACAGAGACAGTGCTTTCAATGCTAGCGGCAGTGCTTGCGTATGATATCCTTCTTCAAGGAGCATGATTTTGAGGAGGCGCACAAGTGTACATGAAGACGCTGATATCCTCATTCCTAATGAAGTCCTGCCTCTGCTGTTAGGGTGGGAGCTTGAGAGAAAATTACTGTCTGGTCACTTGACCACTGATGTCCTTCTCTCATTCACCTAGCATCTTGTGGAAACAATGCAGTGCCTGCAAGCTTCCCTACAAGTTTCTACAGGCAAGGGTACATAGAAACGAGAAATAGATGTGGGTGCAAAGTCATTGGACAGCAAAAAGTCAAGGCGTCCCTGGAATTGGTGATTTTTTTTATGCTGACTGGAGGAAAGTTTGTTGGATATCTCATTAAGAGACATGGACCATATAGCACACATATCCACCTGATAAGGTGCTCAAGGCACTCCAAATGTTACCCTGCTGAGCTAAGACACTGATTTCAGTGCTCGCAGCTTTTAAGGAATTCCTTCCTGCCCATACCCATTTACACCTGGGTCGAGTGTGGCAATGGAGATTAGTGTCTTGCCAGAGGACATTAGCGCTGCGGCAGGGATTCCAACCTTGAACGTTGTGGTTCAAGCCCGGAGACTATTTATTCACTGGACCACAACACCTCTGATAATGATGATGATCCTGCTATTATATCATGTATATGTTTCAAAGTACAACGGTGAGGGTTCCTGTCCAACTGAACTGAGCATGGAGAGCTTCAAACAGGTGAAGGCACTGGAGTATTTCATATGTCGTATTTACTGCTCATCAGTTAGGGCCTATAACAGCCCTGCCATCCCTCAGATGGACTGTTCCAATCCAAGAACCTGGAGGGCGAGTTGTTACCCTCCACCTCGGGCCGCATCATACCACCTCGCATCCCTCCGTGCCAATTACACCATACAAGAGTTACTGCCCTGTGCTTCCTCCTATTGAAGAGAATGGAGGATGTCTTCCGGTCAATGTCCTGCAGTCCCTGCACCACAGGCAGTACCTGAACTCACCAAATTGGCTGCAAAGCAGGATGTAAGGGATGATGCAGATGCTGCAAGAATGATTTGCCTTGCACTCCAGTCTGCAAATGCTATGGTGATAATGCAAACCAGACATTGTCGATTTGGAGGATGTTCCAGATAGTGGTCAACGAATTACTTTGGTCCATATCGCGGTCACATGTGGTGACCTAAATCATGAAAAATAGTTGATTCAAAACTAATTTGTCCGTATCTATCTTGGAGCAGAAGTCTCTCTCATTTTGGAATTTTGAATAACTGTGCAGTGTAGTAACCATAATAGACTGAAGGGCAATTATTCAAAAAGAGCATACGTTTTTTCTTTCAGTAGTCAAAATTATGTCAGTGTGTGACGTTGCAACGAAAATCGGTCTTACTTGTTGGTATTCAAACCTATTTTTTCTCGAATTTCCCTGGGAGTGTAAGTTTCAATTTTTCATAACTGTACGATGGTGATTTGCTCTAAACAGGTGTTAAAGCAATTTTCCATAAATAATGATAAATAAATGAATGAGCATTCTGTTCTTTTAGAGGGTGAAAACTGAGTTGATCTCATGTGTGACCACTCAAAAAAGGGGCGTTTTAAGTAGCACTGCGAAAACATTATAGTTGAGAGGTTAT
>CM057158.1:28324537-28338157 GCA_029962745.1 Echinometra lucunter
TAACAAGGATGAATCACTCCCCACCATGCTTTTTCCGTTCATGTTCATGACTTCAGTAAACAGTGGTTTTCTTGTCTCTGGGTGTGAGTGTTCCAATGGGCAGTGCCAAACCTAATGTTTTCCTATCACATGATGGAGACACATTCATGCTCTTCCTCACCCTTCAAAAATAAAAGATCATTACATTCTCTCAATTACCAAAGGGAAATACAACCTTAAAAGCAAGTTCTTACGCAAGAAATACCTTAATACTTAAGTTGCAAAACTGCAAGCACATTAATTTTTCCTCTCTCCTAATATAATTGGACAGAAATTGAGAGTAGACCACCTAGGATGTAGTTATTTTCTAAGCAGTTTTACATGCAACCAACTCAGTATCCTGCTATAACTCTGCTACTCTTTGATGACTTTGTTATTTTATTTTAATTTAACAATGTAAATGTCATCCTTTCTCCTTTTTTTTTGTAATCTATCTCATCCCAATTCTTATTCCAGTTTCCTTGATCTAATAATACTAAATAATGTCTAACTGTGACGATGTTCTTTTTTTTTTTAACATGCTTCTTAAATTGTCATCACGAGAGATGCCAACCAACACGCTTTGCAGTATTTTTACATCTGAAAAGAAGTATTTTGAGTGGAAAAAGAGTACTTTACACCATATAACTGTACATTAATTCATGTTCAGAAAAAACAGTATTTTGCTTGAAACTTGTAGTATTCCCCCCCCCCCAAAAAAAAGATATAAAATACTATAAAAAAATAATAATAAAAAATGAAAAAACGGAATAGTTGGCATCACTGAAAGAGACTTGACCTGTACAGGGAAAACTTGTACAGCTCCCTCTTCTGTCTTAAAACGGTTAAGAGCTTGAAGGAGTCTCATATTACATGCAGATGGGATACTTTATGATCAACTGGGAACATTCTATGTGTGTGTGTGTGGTGACAACCCACTTCACCAAAGGCCCGCGAGACCGAAAATAGCAAATTGTAATCTATAATATCACACCGCTCTGACCAATTCCTGTGCCAGAAGGAAGTTTAATAATCATGAAGGGGCACCGAGGACTAAACATGCTAGTAAAGGAGACATAATTATTTCATATACCGATAGCGCATTATTTGTGATGAAGGAAAATACGATACGAGAAAAGTCGGTCTCGCGGGCCTTCGGTCAAGTGGGCGGACCCCATGTGTGTGTGTGTGTGTGTGTGTGTGTGTGTTATTGGGTTTTTACAGACGTTCATTTATCAAATATGATTATTTACATCTGGGACTGACCTTTAACGTCTTGTACATGTTTACCTTCTGTGACTCCTTGCAAAATGGGCACAAAATTGGCAATGATCTGAAGCAAATAAACATAGGCATCATTAAGAAAAAAAAAATCTTTAAGATAATAAAATAAATCACTTCCTGAGGGCCAGAAGGCTAATGACACTAATTAAGGGATGTGAACACTTTGGACAGGCGATTTCATTCAGGTTTTTTTTTTTCAACACTTTCGGTTACAGACCAGTAATTATTTTCCCATAGGGCTATGTGTTAAAAATGAGACCAAAGAAAATTCATGAAAAATTAAGGTTTTGAATTTGCTACTATATATAGTAGCTGAAACTTTTCTCTAGACCTCCCAAAAATATGAAGGCAAATTTTTCTGCTCAATTTCTTGCAAATGGGTCTGCAATGCGACTCTAATGGTATTAATCGTTTGTCGCCCGCAGTGTCTGGTTTTCTATAAAATTCATCTGGGATCCACTAGAGTTCTCTCATAGGACCCATCTGAAGTGCCAATAAATAGTCTTTATTATGTATGAAACATGCTATTCTAACACATAGCATTGATTTTATATGATTATTTTTCTAACCATTAAATCATCTCTGATACGCGAAAAATCTGTAAAGATTGCATCCTCAGAGATTAATCCCCACGCAGTGAGCACTTTTCATAGCTCCCTCTCTTGACTGAAAGAGGCAAGAATTAGGGCAAATATGTTGAGCAGAAGATACATGTATGATTGCTCATGACCAACACCTGTTTCTGCGGATAGGAGACGAGTCATAGGGTAGATCAATTGTCCAATGTTGTGTATTCGATTAGAAAGGTTACACAAATTATAAACTGGAAATCACCATGAGATACAATTGCCATGATCTTGAGTTAAGGAAAAATAATATTTGATATTTAAGAATTCAGTAAAAAGAATGGAGGGCAAAATATCTCTTACCTAAAAGCACTTCTACCCCAATTTAAAATAAAACAGACTTTGTACATGTAGGTTGTCATCAAACATCCTCACTAACACATATGTGAAGCATAAGTAAACTAAGGAACTTTCCCACTACCCAGGGAGGGGAGATGTGCACTTAACCCATTTGTGACAGGAATTATTTAAAGCCTAATTTGATCAGCTTTTATTCTTCAAGTTGGCAACACCAACATTTTTCTTTTATTGCTACATTTTTCTCAAAAAACATCATGTATCTGAAATAAATATAAATTGACAGAATGTATGATGAGAAGTCATAAAGTTGCCAATTTGCAGGGAAAAACGGTAATTTTAACATTTTCATCGCATTGCCAATTTAAGGATTTTAATGCTTATTTTCCTTTAAAAAAAATTTAGCATCAAACAACAAATACTGATGCAACGAAAATGGACACAGTATGTAGAATTTTTTGCTCTTTCTGCTCATGTATTTGGTATGATTTTTAGAGCTCTGCATCAAAAGTTATTAGACCAAACCACAAAATGTGGACCCTCTGTCACGAATGGGTTAACAATAATAATAATACTGGATATTTATACAGCGCACGTATCCATCAAACAAGGTGCTCAAGGCGCTCCCAATTATTACCCAGTCTCAGCTAGTAAAGTGCTTAGAAACAAAGCACTAAAAGTAATATTGTTAACGTACATGTATATCAGTTTAATCTTAAAACTTCTACTTCAGTGTACAGTCTGCCCGTAACAATTATTCTATAAACCTGTATCATCATTCATCTGCATTAGTTTTACATGTCATGGCTTATAAAATAGGGCTAATAGCCCAGTAAAAAGAGTACCATTGTACTCATGGTATTTGACCAAATTACCATCAAATCATGGCAAGTAGAATCAAAGTACCATGATATGATGGTATAATTTGGTCAAATTACCAAGGTAGTGCAATGGTACTTTTTTACAATGGTATCTGTATCAACTATCATAGCAGGTGATCTTAAATGTGAGCAGATTACAAGGTTACATACAATTTTCAAATAAGCAATCAGGTCATCAATGAATCCCCATTTCATTAGTAATGATCAGTAGTTCAAAGCTGTTCAGAAAGCACTGATAAGACAAAGTTGAGAGAAAAAAAAAAAATCTACAAGGGAAATATGAAGATCAATTCACTATGACTAGCAGAATGTCAACAGCTACATTATAGAAGCCCCACCTTCTTCTCCTTGGGATTACCAAAGATACAAAACAATGCATCAAGATCAATGTGTTCAGAATAAAGAAGAATTATTTGTTATCTTTCTTTCTCATCCTAGGATTTGATTTGTGAGGAGACAACAGTGAATCATAATTCACCACAGCAGAAGAAAGTAAGCGCAGCTGTTGCATAACAGCCTCAGAAAGACGTCATACCAAAGGCCATTAGCCAGCTCCTTGTTGGGTGACATTTGTTTTGATGAACTATAAAAATGCCTAAAGACAATGCACTCTAATGACTGTCACTTGAAGCTAAAACCAGGGTGACAGTAATCGCTTTAAACGGATCATAAAGGGTCATTCTTTGACATGGTAAGTATGCTTTCCAGGAATGGATCTCTGCGATTGCTGCCATTTCAAAGTTACATGAAAAATATCTGGTACAAGTTTGTTTGATATTAAATCATGATTCAGTTTTCACCAAAAAAAAATCCCTAAGAAGTTTTAGTTTTGTCAGAGATCAAGCAAAAGAGTAGCTGCCTTCTTTGCAAATATTCAAAACTCTGGTGACATGTTACAAAAGAAACAGAATTCATTCCTTGCAGTTTATCAGGGATTTGCAATGCCAAAGTTTTACATTATAAAATACAAAGCTAACAAATACAGAGAATACTATTCTCTTTTTAATCATATCTTCTTCTTCCATTGTTGTACATTCAATAGCACTACCTTGATTTTTTTTTTCTATAGGACATAAGCATGTATATACAGTTTGCTCACTATAAGCAATATCTCCCCCTTTAAATCACAAATAGCAATATTCATTTCTTCTTCGAAAAGCAAGTTGGCTTCATGAAACTTGACAAGTAGAGAATGTATTTGAATTGCTGGGTAATTGAGATTTTGGCTCTGACAGAGACAATCTATTGTGCTATTGTGTACAAACAGTGCAGCTACTTGTCTCATAAAACAATCAAATATAGCCTTGAACTCTTCAGTTCCTTTATTAAAGAGAGTCATTGGCTTGAATCTACATGTATATACTTGTATTGTACTAATGTCTCCCGTCTTCATACATAAATCCCAATCTAGCACACATTGAAGTATTTCACAGCTGTCCATACAGTCATGCTGTAGAAATCTCCAATTGACAACTCTGTCATGTAGCTGAGATATATGTGATGATTTCATCTGTATCAGGACAACTCCCCCGGGGACTGGGGGAGTTGTCCTTGGGGAGTTGTCATCGGGGGGGGGGGGGGGGGGGGGGGGGGGGGGGGGGGGGGGGGGGGGGGGGGGGGGGGGAAGTGTCCTCCGGGGAGAGTTGCCCTAGGGGAGCTGTCCTCCAGGGGAGCTGTGCTCCAGGGGGAGTTGTCAGGTGGAAATCGTATCGGGGGAGTTGTCCTCCCGGGGGAGTTGTCCTAGAACCGATTTTATCATATCTACTCTATTTCAAACTTTAAATATTTCCTTCATACCTACATGTTTGCATATGTACATGCACTCAGACTTTTTTTACAATTTTGCCCTTAATGAATATTTTCTGGAAACAATTCTCATATCTGATGCCCACAGCCTAAAGGCAAGAATGAAAATGAAATCTAATGATTTCTTTCACACTATGATGTTCTTCTTACAAAAATTATGCCTGTTCTTAGGGTTTTTGAAAGTCAGTGCTGACATTCCAAAACTCTAATGTAGTATGAGTTTACAGTAACTCCATGTTTATACACTCTGAAGAGAGCTGAAGAGAGAGTCTATACAGAAAAGGACACACCTGTCTGCCATTGATCTCTTAAGATCAAATACATTAAAAGTTATATGATATTATGAAACCATGCCAAGAAGATCTTTCTTGCGTGCAGCCATTTTGTCAAGGATACAAGACTGACCCTTCAAAAATTTATTTGACCAGTCACGGCTGACGGACAGGCAACTGAAAATAGCCGTCAACGCTGACAGAAGCGAGAGGGATGTTGTGTCCACCCCTCCAAGGCACACCTGTGACAGGAGGTCATGGCCGACATTTGAATTCCTGTGAAATGTAAGCTGTTGATCCCTTTGCTTTGATATTGGTGAGTCATGGTCAAGTCTTGAAATGCTAAACAAACAACAGATCTGGGTTTTTTTTCACAACCTATGTTACGGTCACTTGAGTAATATCCGTCTTTCTTCTAGACACTGTAATTCAGCTGCCTCAAGATGCATGCAGTACTACAATGCAGCTGTAAACTACAAATGTATTTCAAAATTAGCAAAATGGAAATGTTTGATGGGCACCAGAAAAAAAACAGCATCTCGCTGTTCAGATTTCTTCATGGAAACACCAGAAGTACCTGAAAAGAGCCTAATGTGACAGCTCAGTATATTTGCAGCAATGTAAAATTGTGAGAAAAGTACAAACTAATCATGCAAATAAAATCATGAAAATAAATTGTGAAGAGAGTGGGCTGTAAACTACAAATGCATTTCAAATTAGCAAAATGGAAATGTTTGATCGGCACTAGAAAAAAAAAACAGCATCTCACTGTTCAGATTTCTTCATGAAAACACCAGAAGTGCCTGAAAGGAGCCTTATGTGAGAGCTCAGTATGTCAGCAGCAATGTAAAATTGTGAGAAAAGTACAAACTAATCATGCAAATAAAATCATGAAAATAAAATGTGAAGAGAGTGGGGAATAAAAAGAGAAAGGAGAACAGGGGGGTGTTTCACAAAGACTAAGATTGACTAAAATTGCACTTAACTATGGCCGGCCATTCATGCCACTGTTTTCTTTCTCAAAGGATTTGCAAATCACGGTCACAAATCTGCAGAATTGACAATTCTTTATAGTTCATTGATGAAGAAAACAAAAAATATAAATTCTTCAAATTTGTGACAATGATTTGCGCATCCCCTGAGAGACCGATGATGAAAACAAACAGTGGCATGAATGGCCTACCATAGTTAAAGTGATTACACAATGGTAAACATTTTTTGGATATATGATCGAGAATGGAATTATAAGAAGAATAACATTAGAAATTTGATGATTTTCAATCGAAATCAATGCATTTTGGCTAATTTTCTTATAAAAAGCCAAGAGTTGACCAAAAAATTTGAGGATGGGGTATGACGTCAAAGTGGGTACCCTGCTTCGCGCACTGCAGTTGTGCTACGCGCTAGACTGTACAATTATGTATTATACCTTGCGCGCATTTTGCTAGAATTGCGCGACATGGTACCCACTTTTACGTCATTTTGACGTCAAAGTGGGTATCCGGTTGAAACTGGGTCTCAGCTGAGGGGTCAAAAATATCCTGAAATCTTACCACATTTTGGGGTTTCCTTGGCAACACGACTTTTAAAAAAAACTTTAGGCAGATGATTTTCTGCTAATAAAATCACGCTCTTTTAAATGAACTAACATTATTTCAGCATTGGGTACCCCCTTTAAGAGCGATTTGAGTCAATCTTAGTCTTTGTGAAACACCCCCCAGAGAAGCATTTCAGTCATCACACACAAATATAAATGAAAGAGAAAGAGAAAGAAAGAGAGAGAGAGAAAGAGAGAGAGAGAGAGGAGGAGGAGGAGAAAGGAAGTGGTCTGTAGACAGACCCTATTTTGACACTTGAATGCAATTCCATACAGCCTTGAATAGAGTCTAACTTTGCCAGTCTGTTTGTAGGAGCAGCCTATAATACAGGGCCTATGCTATAGTCATGATGGTAGTCTTACACTTCAGACAAAGGTATGTGCCTGCAGTCTATGAAATGGAAGTGGGGAGGGGGGGGGGGGGGGGATAAAGAGGGGGTGGGAGAAAAGAGAAAGAGAGAAAGAATTTCATGCAATTTTTACCCAATCTTCTTCCTCCATGCCAGAGCTATCCAGCTGCTCCCTAGATGAATAATACACAGCTTTTCTCTTCTCCTTCTTGATAAATGCCTTGAAGGAGAATGGGTTCTTGCCATCTTTCCCCACATCCTCAGTTGGAGATTCTGTAAAAAAAAAATCAATCAATCAATTAAAACAATTAAAAGATGGCTGTTAATTCTTTGTGCACTGGGCCATGAAGCCCTATGTGCTGAATTACCGTATTTCATTTATCTTAATTAATTTCCAATACGAAGCTATAGATTAAACGGTTGCACACGAAACCCGAATGAGTAAGGAATGTAAAGAAATTAAAAGCCAATGCTGTAACCTCTGGGGGAAATCAATATATTTTGTGTAAATATCATAGGCTCCGTGAATGATTGTGAAATGCAAACTCTGCACGCTGCTGATAGTGCAGGGGTGCAAACTTCGCGTCTAAAGAGTTCATAAAGACTAATGACGTATACACAATGTATACACCAAGGGTAGCGGCAAACCCCCAGCAATATTAACCCGTTGAATACTGCACTCAAGATAACTCAGGAAGGGGCTATGGAATCTGAATGTTATACCAAAATCAGATCATGCTTAATGGTTAAAAATGCTTTACCTGAGGGGTCAACCTGCTGTTATCATTATCCCATCATTGCAAAGTACCAATTCAGTACACCCGAGGGTGTTTCACAAAGCTGTGTGTAAAGTAACACATGACTTTAAGAACAAAATAAAACAATGAACATCCAAGTCGAGCAAAGTTTTTCCTCTTGCTTTAACAAAGTGTGACTGTATTTCCCATAATCTCAATAACATTGTTGGCAAAAACTACATGTACACTTCACATTAAAAATGTTTTCCTAATCATCATAATGTCAATCTACATAGATATTTCAAATTTAGCTTAAATGCAATTAAATATGATTGAGAATTCCATTTGGCCTTCCATATTCCAGTTATTCTTAAAGTTATGCGTAACTTTGCACACAGCTTTGTGAAACAACCCCATGCTTCAAGAAGGTCAAAAACAGTCCGACACTTTGTCTAAGGGTTTAACATCAAAGTGGGATCAAACCCATACATGTACTCTGGTCTAAGAGTCACGAACCTTCATCAATATACGGTACCACAGTGCTTCCAATTTGACAGTTTCTTGTATGCTGAGATTCAATTTGCACTTTCCATTCATTTGCAGGCCTCTTTTAGATATTTGAAGGAGTTAGGCAAAAAAAAAAAAAAAAAAAAAAAGTTTGTTTGCCGTAGCCCGACCAACCCTACATGTAGTAAAACCTGCCGACTTTTACATTTTTATTCAAATTTGGACAAACAAAAAATAAAAAAATGTGCCGACCGACCCTAATTTTCATTGTTTTGCCCACTTTTTTTTTTTTTACTGGCAAACAGCGTGGTAGAACATCGTCCATATTATTACTAAACATATCGTGAGCAGAGGACTCGAGTGTCTGGCCAACCCTCGATCTCCATTTTACGTGTATCTTTCGAGTGCATGGTATGTCTCTATGATATATGCGAGGAGTCCCCGCCGCACGCACAACCTCAAAGACAGTATGTGGGACCACAGTACATGGAATGCCTGAGTACTGTGCCAGCATGTTGGAGAAAAAAAACGACCAACCGACCCCATATTTTTTCATCTGTTACGGCAAACAAACATTTTTTTTTTTTTAGGCCTTACTCCAATGTTATGCTTATTTTGGTAATACACCAATTGTGCAACCTGTAATTCTTATACACATGATCATGAAAATTTGTTCCTTGCATCTTTTCACATCTAATGAGAACAGAGTATCATAATTTCTTTTTTTTTTCAGCAAAGCAAGATACAACAGTCAAGATAATCAATACAACATTCAAATGCTTAGTATGAACACCATTATATATGTATGTTTGACAATATGAATAGGCACAAAATCCCTTGGACCAGAAATGATCTGACCTATTTGGCTAATGTACAAGCATAAATGCATTGAGATACACAGAACAAATGATTGGTAATCTTGGAACATGACTGACAGCTTGCCATACCTAATAAGAATCTCAAGACAGATAAGGAAAACAATGAAAAACAAAGTAGAAAACATAAAATCTACATAATATTGAGCAATATCAAATGAACACCATTATATATGTATGTTTGACAATATGAATAGAATCACATAAAAGAAAGAATATCTCCAACATACGGCCAACAAGAATTTACCTAGCTGTTGACATTACAGGAATAAACTTCCAAATGCTAATGTATAAATTGGGAAGTACATTTCTATTCTGATGATTTTAAAAAAATCAAGCTTTGACGGAAACATGACAGCATCATTGCATCAGTCGAAAATTGTACGCTCCTGTAAGTCTCATTACCTTGATACAGGTATTCATCTTTAACAATCAAACCTAAACATGGAAGTTCTACTAATCATAAAGATTAAGACTGGTAGCTCACCAATGAACTTGGGATATTTGCAACACCCCCTACAAGGTGACAGTAAGGTAAACATGATATCAGTCTCCCCCTCCTCCTCTATGTGTGCTCAGCATTCACCAATGGAAGTGCATAGCAAAATGCATCATATGCAGCATCGCACACAGTTCTGCATTGATTAGGTTCGCGCCATACAAGATCTACGTGGGAGCATGCTTACAGCAGGATTAAATAGGACTTGGCAATGACTGAGTTTATTCATCTCATTAATCACTCAAATGTTCATTTAAATTGCTACTACATCAAGAACACATTACAGTACATCAGTACAAGCGATACCCTTGGTGGGGATTTTGGGCTGGGGATAGGCTGAGACAGCTAGGACTAGTCTTGATGAATGACGCATGTGGATTCAGGGACAGACGTTTCATTTTGCAACCAGCTGCAGATCAGCAGAACATGTGACGTTCCTACATTATTAACACACTGATTATCAACCAGAAATGCTTGCAAAAGAAGAGCTGGAAAGAGTTCCATATGTACCTCCCCCCCCCCCCCACCTTCTCCCCTAAAAAAAAAAAAATTGGAGGCTCAGAGACATTGTATTTTTCACTTTTTTTTTCTTTACTCTGTTTTATTTTTCTCAACTTACCAAGGACACGACTCAAACCCGGGACATCCACTTCTCAAGACCAATGCGCTACCTACTGTGCTAGCGAGAGATCGCTGGAAGTGTAGGTCTCATAATAATTATAAACTGGAAATCGGGATTAGCCTAACTCCAAGGCTCTGGCTGCATCACTTTTATTTTTCTGACTAAATGAACCAATGTCAATGTAAAATGCATGGTTACGGGTAAGCTTTTAATTCTGACGGAATAAACCAATATTTTGATATTTATCACATTTTCCAATGTTCAGTATTTAATGTTATGATTATAAATATCATTCCAAGTCATATCCGTATATTATTTTTCATTTTTAGCTGGGGGGGGGGGGGGGGTATGGCAGAGTGACCTAACTTCGCGCAGGTCCAAACTTCGCGCACAGGGCCATATCTCAAAAACTACAAAAGATTGTGAAAAACTGGTAGCACCAACAGAAAGAGCACCCTAAATTACCCTGGAAGTCACTTTCCTTTTGAAATTAGAGAAGGAATTTTGAACTTATGAATGAAAAATCGGCAAATTTGGCAGCGTTTTGCGTTCGTTCTGACAAAAACTGGACTTGTCGACAAGGGTCTAGAATTCCTCTTTTCGAGAGACGATGTCATCAAAATTGTAAGTAAATGTGGTATCATATTATTCAGTGACATTTTGCCTTCCTAGTAATGCAATTATCTTACCTTTTATGGATCTCTATTTGTATTAATCACTTGAAAACTGGCCTGCGCGAAGTTAGGTCTCGGTATTTTGTAACACTTTTCCAGGTCCAGAGCGGTGCGATACGACATCGAATTTTGCGATCGCGATATCTCGGGAATTCTTCGTAAATAACATGTTCTTCTTGCGCCCATTTGAAATCTAAAACTTTGTTTTGCCTTTGGTGTCATTTAAATCAGAATAATTTTTGGTAAAAATTGAGAAATTATGGATCAAAAATGGCCTTCATTAAAAAATTAAAATGTGCGCGAACTATGGTCCCCCCATCATACACATGTAACTCTTCCCAAAGAGCTACTTTGCTCCGAAAATTGAAGAATGAAGTACATAGATTACATTATTTACATGCTGAGAGTGCTGCACCAGGGTACAGTGTGAACATTAAGCTTCAAAATCTCTTTTCCTCTTTTTACCATCTAGGCCCAGCTCCTTATTTGTTAAAATCTACATTCATTATTCATTTTATCATTTGAGTTATTTACACACTGACCTCCGATGTTCTTCATTGGCAGAAAAACAAAGTTTCAGAAATAATTTTTAAAAAGCATTTGTCAGATTCTTTTTGTTGCTCTATTATAGAGCTTTTACTAGGAATTATATATTTTAACTAAAAAACAAACTAATAAAAGAACATTCCTTACTTTTGAATCAGAACCATGAGAACCCTCAAATAAAGTTTGGATCTATTTTCTTCCTCATATTTCTTTTAAATAACATGCAATAAATAATAATAATAATATACTAATTTATATAGCGCAGAAACTATGTGCATATATTCTACTGCGCTGCAATTTAGAGCTGGTGAAATGCTTGAAAAACAAAATTAGAAAAAGGGGGTAAAAGAAATGTATGGGAGTTATTTGAACAGATAAGTTTTCAGTTTAAGTTTGAACGTTTCTATTGATGGACAGGATCTCACAACATACGGCAAACCATTCCATAACCTATAAAAATACTTTACTTCAGCTCAACTAAGACCTAGTGACAAATAATTGCACATATGGGGCTAGCCTGAAAAATCAGCTCACATTTATGAATTAACCACCAAATTACCTGCAACTTTCAGTTTACTTCTCCTGATAATATTCGGGTCATGGAACGAGTGTCTGTCAGCGTGACTGTAGGGTCTATCGTCTACCTCTCCATCGCTTTCATCGAATATGCTCTGCGATGATCTTTTCCGGTAGGGCACATACAGAAACGAGCCGTCTGCATCGTCAACATCATCAATGTGAATAAAATCTTCATCCCTCGTACCGTTCTGCATCCCAAATCCATTTTTCTGCAAAAAGAATCAAACATACAACAAATTTACCTGATTCTGAATCATCACTGCTAGACACTAGAGCTGGTAGCGGTTCTTGAGGCAAGGGTTGGGAACGCTTTTCAGTGTAATTCTTGAATGAAAAAGGATTCGGCTCATCGTCCGACAACTCGAAAAGAGAAGTAGCCATGATTGTTATGACTTGAGGTCAAAGGTCAGAGGTACACGTGCTTGTATTGTAAACAATTAATAAAAAGGGCTGTAATGGTTGTAAACTTTGAACCAATCAGAGCTCTTTGCACTTTTGGGGTCCTGCACATGACAAAAACTTATTTCTAATTATTTGATGATGGAATAAAAACAATTTAGCTGGACAAGCTGATGGGAAGATGGGAAGATAAGCTGATCGAATTTTCCCTCACAAGTTTCTAAAAAGTTATTACGAATTCTGAATTTGTCAAGGCTTAAAAACCGTATATTTGACTTCAAAGACTGACTGACTGTGACCTGTTCAAATCATATTTATAATCACCTTGAAAAGTAGTAAAATGAATAGGACTGTTTAAATTAAGTCAATGCCAAAATACTTTCCCCAATGTTATATGGTTTAAATCAGACGAAGTAAAATTATAGCATATAAAGCATATATACTTTATAACCGACAGACATAATAATAACATCGTCATTTGTTAAGTAAAATCTAATCATCGGGTTTTAAATAATCTTGTCATATACACATGGCCATACGCAGCGGCCATGTCTATAAGAAAAATTAAGACTTACATTATTTTACTGACATTTTTCCAAAATTCCATCAAAAGTGTGCACCAGATCCAATAATTTCAATTTCAATTTCAAAAATGCAAAAGCATCCTCATGACCAGCTTGGTCGCTTCGCTCCCTCGCTTGCATGTTTCTTTGAACATTTTATGTATTCTCCCCCCAGGAAAAGAAATTCTGCATACGGCCCTGAGTATACATAAAATTATTAACGATACCTAACATTCTCCTCCTAAAACAAAAACATTAAACAAAAGAGATGAAATGATATTGCAAACGGTGTCAATACGTATTCTTATTGTGGAATGACTGTAGTGCATTTCACGCAATTGTTTCAGTAATTAGTTATGATATTATTCCAACCACAAACATTTTTTCACAATGGCCTGAAGCCACTTGTCACGTCACCATGGCAACAGGTTCCTTTGCTTTAATAGCTCACCGTTCGTGCAACCCGGAAGTATTTCATGACAAAGGGA